>MINK01009810.1:0-11662 GCA_001735545.1 Phormia regina
ATTCACTTAGGACCACATATCCTTAATTTCAGGTTTCTATGTTCATAACTATAGAAAATTCAAAAGGTACCATTAAAAGAACGAAAAATTACCACTAAGTCCCCCCTTGTGCATTTTTTCCAACATCGGACCATGTGTATTTAATTTCATTAACAATATAAGTAAGAATTCTTGAATTCTTACCCACAGAACCATGTATCTTTAAGTACCACAAATACCACTCTTGTGAATTCTTATCTACATAGGACTACATTNNTTTTTGGTACTTTTTTAACCCATCGAAGTATCAAAAATTGTATTCCAATAAATTTATAAATTGTAGTAGTATCCCATAATAAAATTCTATATGAATATTTCAATATATATTAAAACAAATATTTTATGAAAAAAGTACCAAATTTAGGTACTATTTTTTGAATCTTTAAAAAGTACCAAACCTGTACTTCTCTTTTTTTGATAAGTTATTAATACGATATAAATTTTATATGTATGTATCTGTATGTTTACTGGTTTCAAAGCTACATATGGTGCCAAAACAAAACCGAAATACAGATTTTACCCGTTTTCTACCTAAAACGGCAGATTTTCAAAAAGAACTACCAGATACTTGGACTATTACTTTTTTAAATGTTTATTTAAGGCTTATTAGTTTGCTAGTTATAAGGTTACCGATTTTACACGTTTCAACTCCCTAAACATTAAAATTTCCTAAAACCCCTTAGATCACAGTGGATCTATATAGATAGAAACCTACCTACGTTCTACATTTAGAAAGACGAAATTTAGCCATTTGGGCTGTAGGATGATGAATCAGTCAGTCAGTAACGTTACTGTTTTATATATATATAGATTTGTAGTTTTAAGAATATATGTCTGTATGTTGAAATGTATTTTTTTTGAAGCCCATAGTGCAATAAATACATTTCTTTTTCAACAAATATGTAGCAAATAGCTGCGAGAATGTTGCTATTGAAATTCACAGAAATTTGTTTAGAAATGATGGAGTTATAAATGATTTTCTAGAACAAATTCAAACAATTTTCTTTGAGTAAATTTAATAATAAAATCTATTTCACATAAAATAATATACAAATGTTTTCTAATGGAAAAGAGGAGGTGTTCAAACAATACAAAAAATTATGTCTGAGTTCATGTCCTTGTAAATTTTTGTTTTCTCTAAAATAAATATATATTAAAATTTTTATAATTAAAAAAGTAATAATAATATTTTGTCTTTAAACATATAATAATTGCTATAGTTATAGACATTTTTATTGTTAATATGTGAATGAATTCTTTGAAATATATTAAAAGAATTCATGATTAAAAAGAAATTTTATAACTGAACTGTATTAACAATTAAAATACAGGATTAAATTATATTAAAGATGACACCAACTTTTATATATGATTTTTTTTAAGTGTAAACCTTAAAATACTTTTTGATAAACTTTAATTATAGATCTTTATAAAGATTAGTTTTAGTTTGAAATATTGGTTCTAAAATTATTGGTTTATAAAGTCCTTAATATGTTTCCATTCTAAATGATATGTTAGTCCTTATAATATCTAATACTTTATAAAATTTTTCATAAAAGTTTGAAATATTTTTTTTGTTTTTTGAAAAAGCTTTTTTTTTTAAATTTAATTTTCATTAGTTGGTCACATTTAATTCCTTTTTCATAATTTATTGAAATTTAAATAAATTCTTTAGCAAAAATGTCATGTAATATAAATATGTCAGATATTATTTGTGTGTGATTTTTGTTTGGTTTTGTTTGAAAGAAAAAAAAAAAAAACTTTACCATTAAAAATGCCTACAACACGTTAAATTCAAAAACACACAAAACCACAAACATTTAACAATTTTTGTATTTATATACTTACTCACACATATACTGATTTATATACATGCATACATATTTATAATATTTTGCTATAAATGTAAATACTCATACATATAAACTCTTTTATCAAGTTCAAAATAAAGTAGGTAGACGAGTGCAGGTGATCTGTTAAGCTTTCTATTGCTGTATAAATCTCTTGTGTCAATAATTCATAACATTTTTTATAACCTTTTAATATGTAGAGAATTCTTTCGTATACATACTTTATATAAATATTTATAAATGTAAATATTTAAGTACTTTTCACAATTAGTTTTAAGGGAAAGGGAATTTTGTAATCTAATGTCAGGGGGAATAGGATTTTGTTAATTAAAACACTCAATTACACTTGATGTATAATTACTTTTTTTACACTGTGTGTTTGTTGCTTTTGTTTTTGTTGCTGTTGATTGTTTGAAGATAAAAATGTTTTACGACATTTTGTATTTTCTGCAAAAAGGAAAAGAAGTTTAATTTAGGGGGAGAAAATATGTAAAAAAAAGTAAGTAAAACGATTCCATTATAATTAAAGGTAAAATATGGAAAATTAAGGTTTTAAAAAATTGTGATTTTTTTTGAAGGAATAATTAAATTTTAGAAGAAAATTTAAAATAAATTTAAAAATTTAAATTATTATTTTATAAAGAATATTTTATATTTTTATTAAATTAACTTACGCCCACATTTTAAGTTTAAGGTGTTTAATATTTTGGTTTATTTTAACAATAAAACCCAACATTTTTATTATTTCTCTAGCGACAATTTCATTTTTATTTATCTATTTTATAATTTTTATTTTTTTTCTGGTTTATTCTTCCTTGCTGTTTAGCTTGAAATTTTTATTTCCGTTTACGGAAATTACAATACAGATTATCTTTTATTCGTTTTTTTTTATTCTGTTTCTTTTTTTATAATGCTGTTGTATTTTTTGTTATTGTTTTTCTGTAAAAAAAAATAAAAATAAAATTTTTATTGTTTTTATTCATGAACAAATTTGTTAGAAAAACTTTGTTGTTTTATTTTGTTATTGTTATATTGTTTCCTATTTTATTTGGTTTATTTTGTTGGGACAGCTAAAATAAATTTAGATTTAATAGCAGGAGATAAAAGCAAATTTATATAATTGCAGGGATTAAAATATTTTTATATATATTTTAAAAAAAATTTAATAAAAAACAATTTGTTAAGGGAATTAAAATAACTTTAGAGAAAATAAAAACAAATTAAATATAAATTTGTTTAATAAACAAGATATAATAAAAAATAAAAAAAAAAAAAATAAATAAAAAAATACATAAGTACGGACAGAAGGACAGACATTATAAAATTGTTAAGTACACATATTTTTAAAAAAAGAGTTTTTTATTTATTAAACAATCATTAATTACTATTTCTCATATTTATAATTATATATACAAACTCTGAAAAAGTCCCTCTTACAGAAACATTTAATTAATTTGCTTAATTAATACTAAAACAAGAAATACGGACGGAAGGACAGACATTATTAATTCTAAGTTAGAACTATCCTGAGTCAATAGTTTTATTTGTAAAACAGTTTTTAGACAATATTTTCCAGTCATATAATTATATAAATAAAATCTGGAAAAATACTCACTTATTTAGTTACTTTGGAATAAAATAATAAAAGTAATTTGTTTAATAAATAAGAAGTAAAGACAGAAGGACAGACATAATTTAACTTTATGGAGATATTATACTGAATCGATTGTTTTATTCCAGAAGCATACTTTAGTTATTACTTTCAGTGCTCAAAGCTATAAGTATGAATTGGTTTAATAAACAATTTATATTAAAAGAATAACATTTAATAATTGAATAATTTCTTTAATAACAAATAAATACGGACAGAAGGACGGACATTATTAAATCATTTGGTGTAATTATTTTGGCTAAATTTTTCTATATATTAATCAATCTTTAATTATAGTTTCTTAGTCTTATAATTATATGCAACAGTTTTGAAAAAAAACTCCGTTACTTGAACATTTATTAAACCTTTTTTAGAATAAAACATTAAAATCAATTTGTTTCTGACAAACAATAAATAAGGACAGAAGGACGGACATTCTTAAATTGTTAGGTACAACTATTTTCAATAATTTATTTCTTTTATAAATTAATCCTTAGCCATTGTTTTCTAGACATATAATTATATGCACAAACTCTGGAAAAACACTCATTATTGAAACATTTAATTTATACATTAAAAGTAAATGTTTTAATATATAAAAATACGGACAGAAGGACAGACACAACTATAACTTTTAAAGAAATTATTCTTAATCGATTGATTTATACGAAAAACAACCTTTAGACATTGTTTCCAATTATCATAACTATCAGCATAAATTCTGAAAAAATATCGCTTACTAAATCATTTAATCATTGTTATCTCTTTACTTAATTTTATCGCAATCAAATAAAAAAGTAAAAAAAAAAAAATAATAAAACAAAAGGAAAATTGTATTTATAAATAAATAAGAAAAATTGCAATGCAATTTAAAACCACAAAGACAAAAACCAAATAAGACATCTTTTATTATTATCAGCATCATTTTAAAACGGAAACGGAAATGAATGTCTTTCTTGTGATTTGAAAACAAAATATAAAAAAAAAAAAAATAATAAAAAACACAACAAACTATTTAGTTTAAAGACAGAAAAGAAAAGACAATAGGAAATAAAACTAGAAATAGCTTAAAAGAAAGCTTTGACATCTTAGAAAAAAACTGATTTATATATATATTTCTTATAAATATATATATATTTAATTAACAAACTGTGTTTGAACTTAAGCTTTAAAGATTAAGGAATTTGAAATAAATTTCAAATTTAATTATTCATTAGAGTTAAATATTAAATTAAAATGAACAAATTTATTATGTTATCTTTAATAATTCATTTAACAAACTATAGACAAATTTATTCTTATTTTACTAAATGTGTTTTAAATAAAAAATCAATTCATTTATGTTTAGTTTTCCAATTCCCATTTTAAACTAAAATATTATGCAAATTTTACAGAAATGACATTTATTTTTATTTCAAGTCTTTTTTTATTTTATAAATATGGAAAACATATCTGCTTATGTTACGTAGTAAAAATATATGTATATATTTATCATCAATCATATTTTAAAACATCACAACATGATGACGATGTTGATGACAATGATGTTTTTTGATGACGATGATGATGCTCTGATACTTCTCGTAGTGCTAGTGGCGATGGTTTTACACAACACATGTATGATGTTGGTTAGATGGACAAATTTATGCTGAGGTTGCATAAAAAAACTGTAAAGTAGATATTTTGTAAAGTTTTTATTTTTTGGCTTATTGCCTTTAAAATATGCAAAATTGCATATTTTTTTATATTGGAAGTTATGTATTTTATTTATTTATATGCTAACAATATTTTTTGCTTTAATGGAAAAAAATTCTAGAGTTATATAACTTTGCATTGCGAGCATGTGTGTTGAATTAATTAAAAAATATATAGTTTCAAAAAGTACAAAAGATTTTTTTAAAATTACTCCAATATAATAAAATTTTAAGTTTTTACATTTTTGTCCTTAGTTTTACAAAATTTTAATCGTTTACATTTTTTACATAAAATTTTTATGTAAAAAATTTTGAATTATCTTAAAATATTATGTCAACAATAAGTGAATAGGAATTATTACCAAATTATTGTAAAATTATAATTTTCTTCTTTAAAGTCTTTAATTAATATTTTAATTGTTTACATTTTTTACATTTACATTTTACAAAAATTTTCAAATGTTCAAAAATATTAATTATTTACATGATGTAAGGTATTTTAATTATTATTTCTAAGACTTCAAATAATTTAAAGTTAGTTGTTTAATACTTATTTTACATCAGTTTACATAATGTAAACAATTAAAAAAAATTTACGAAAGAATAAAGTTATCAGAAAATATTAATATTTTACCTTAAGTCAATAATTATTAAATAATGTAAATTTTCATTAAATAATATTACAATGTCGTAAAATGTTATTTGTTTAAATTTTTTACATCAAGTTTTTATATAAATATCTAATGAAAATATTAGTTTACCAAAAATATAATTTATAATAATAAAATTTTAAAGTATTGTGATATTTTACATAATGTCAACAATAGGTAAATAAGGTAAAGCTTTATATCCAAGACTAAATATTAATGAAATTGTGTGAGGTATTATTTATTTACATTTTTTACACGAAGATTACTTTACGTAAACATTTTGCATTATGTCAACAACAGTTAAATAATGTAGATTTTAATTTCCAAAACTAAATTCCTACACTAAATAGTATACAGTTTTAACTATTTAGATTTAAATCTTTGAATTTAAAAAAAAAAAATGTATTATTTACAAACAAATTTTGCATTATGTAAACAATACAACATCTGGTACAAATATTAACAAAAATTTGATCACTCTAAACAAATTTTTATTTACATATTGTTTACATAATGTAAATGTAAACAATATGTAAATAATTTAAATTTTATTCTAAATTTTCATAAAATTACTTAACAATTATTAAATTTCCATTTTTACATTTTTCATATCAATAGTACAATAATAGTTTTCAGTTGGAAAAGAAAAAATTATTAATATGAATGAATTCTTACCATTATCTACACCATGTAAACATTAGGTAAATGATTACTTCATTTACCATTTAACTTTGTTATTTTAATTAAATATTTTTAAAATTGTGTTAAAAACATTTACGTATTAAAATTATTTACATTTTGAATGTAATTTTTAATATTACATCATGTAAACAATAGGTAAAAATTAATACAAATTTATTAATATAACTAAAAATGCTGCGTAATGTGTTTTTTATTTACTTACATTGTTGACATTGTATAATATGAAAAATAATTTCCTTTAATTTAAAGATATAAAATAAAAAAATTAAAAACAATTAATTTTTTTAGTTTTTTATAATTTGAATTTTTTACACTAAGTAAATAATGTAATATTTCATTAATATTTTGTTTTGTTTTTTATGATTTATATCTCACAGTTTTTAAAAATAATAAGCATTTAAAAATTTTAATCATATGAATTCTTTAGATTATTTATATCATGTAAACAATAGGTAAATAATAAGAAAACTTAATTATTTAAAGTAAATATTATTGGAAATGCCAAAAAAATTAAACATTTTAATTATTCATTGTAATAACTTTAATAACTTTTATTTATATATAAAAAATTGTATACATTATAATTATTTACATGGTTGGCATTATGTCGGCGAAAATACATCAAAATTTTAGAATTTTCTTAGTTTTACATTAAGTCAAAGCTGTGTAAAAAATAAAAATTATATATTTATTCAATTAAAATAAAATCATATAATAACAGAAAATTTAATTTTTAATAATATGAATTGTTTACATCAGGTAAACAATAAGTAAATACTAATAAAACTTAATTCTTTAATGTCAACATTGTCAGAAATACATTAAAATCTATAAATTTAAATTATTTACATTGTTGACGTTATGTCAACGGGATTTGAAATAATATGGATTATATACAATTATTTAAATAATAATTATTTAAAGTAAAAATTCTAAAAAATGCGTACTAATTGGTATTTTTTTGTTATTTACATTATTGAATTTACGTCAAAATATGAAAATAATAGTTATTCCATATTTTAAGTTGAAAAAATAATCAGTGTTTACACTATGAAAATAATGTAGTACTCTATTTAATAACTAGAAAATGCAATTCTTATTAAAATGAATTATTTACAATACGTAAAAAATAAAACTGTTATTTAAAGTAAATATTATCAGAAATGCAAATTTATACGTTTTAAGTATTTACCACGTATGTCAACAATGACATATTGTCAAAGTCATAAAAATGTAAAAAATCTACTTTTATGTTAAAATATTCTAAATTAAATTCATTACTCTATGTAAACAATGAACTGTTTCTTTTAAAAGTCACAAAATCATAAAAAAAATATTATTTATATTCTTGACATTGAAAAAAAAAAAACAATTTATTTGAATTTTTTTTTTAAAGTAAGATAAATTGTTCAATAATTAAGAGCGTATTTTTTTTTTAACATTAGTTAAAAGTTTTAATTTTTTACATTTAATACGTAATATACGTTACATACCTATTGCTAAATCTATTTTACACAATTTTTTCTTATTTTTTCCATTAAAATTTTGTGGATTTTTTTTCTCTTTCATCATATTTTTTGGAATGTAAATATGATAAATTGCTTACTAAACAAGAAATAAAAAAAAATAATAATAATAGAAATAAACCGATGAGGGCAAAAAAGTAAAAAAAAAAATATATAAAATATTTTTAAATAAATTTTTGGTTTTAAAGCGAACATTTTTAAAATATGTTTTATAAAAGAAATAAATATTTTTAAAACATAATTTATAAAGAAAATATTCAAGGGATTTTTATAATAATTAATATGATTATAAACTAATTACTAGTAATCTGCATATAAAAAAAAAAACGATATTATTTCTTGTTTAACTAAATTAAAATATTGTTTACCTTTAAAGTTTTAATATTATTTTAATTACAAATTTCTTCTAATATCAATTATTTTCCTATTTTTTCTTAATTAATTATTCATTTTATAAGAAAATAAGAAGAAAATAAACAAATAAAATCTTAAGGGATATTTCTTTGAATAACCAAGTTTTTTTCTCCTTCCCCTCTAAAGAAAAAAATCTCTGTTTTCCTTTCCAAACCCAATCAATATTTATTCTTATTTACCACTAAAAACAAAATTTCCATATTCTTGAATTAATTTGAAAATTTTCCCCAATAATTTAATTAAAAGAATATTTTTTCTTTAGAATTATTTTGCCTGCGCCTTTTTAACAACTGTCATGATGAAAAGGCCTTTAACCCGGGCAAAAAAACAAAATATCTTTGAATAATATTTAAAATTTATGGTCTTTTCGTCAAGCATTTTTTTATTTTATTTTTCAACTTAAGAAATAAAATAGAATTTATTTCAATAATAAAATAAATAATTTTATAAGTTTAAGTTTAAGTCCCATCACCGCCTATAGCGAGGCTAGGAGAAGGATCTTAAGTGTTTTTTATTACATTTAATAATAAAAAGCCACCATCTTTTTCATTTATTACCCGCAAATGAGCATTTAATTTATATTTGAATTCATCTCAGACTCATCATTTTAGAAAGAAAAGAAATTTTTAAATTTGATGGAAAGAGCAGCAGGAAGAACAGTAAAAGATAAAAGTTGTTTACCAACTAATAATATTTTTGTTGGTATTGGTAAATTTTTCACAGTAAGTATCTGTGTGTGTGTGTGTGTTTGTCAGAGTATTGTTGTTTAAATGTATTTGTAAATAGCAGAACAAAAATATTTTTAACTCCTCAAAATTAATTTGGTTATAATATTTTTGTTAAGATACTATAATAGGCAATAGTGATTCCTAAACATATTTAAGATCCTTAAGAATATTGTCTTCTTGGTTAAGGGTTTATAACTTTCTTGTTCCACAACGCATATAGTAGATTTTTAAACTCAATCCCTTTAAAATATTTATAAATATTTCTCCTAAATTTTATAAATTTTTGATTTAAATTTGGCCTTGGAAAATGTTTTCTTCAGATTTTATATTTTAAAATTTGCTTGTTTCTTTATAGGGTATTCCCTATATCCTTCTTTACTTCCTTTCACAATTTATTTTATTATTTTCCTGAAATGTTATCAAATATTATACAATTGACTACTTGAGAAAAGCCACAATATTTGTGTTTATTTTTGAAAAAGAAATATTTATTTTTTTTTACTTATTGGTTGGTCTGTATGTATGAATGTTTTTCGTTTCTCTGCTCTGTTAGTGGTATTTACTTTATGGTCGGAACTACTGAATATTTCTTATAAAATTCTTCATGAGAAAATGAAAACATGGGCTGCTTTCTGTTGATTTTCCTTTTGTTTTCTTTTGCTTTATATTTATTACAATTTAAAGATTTTGCTTTATTTTGTTTCACATTTATTTCAAATACTTATTTGAATTACAAATTTTATTTAACGCCAGCCGTGTAGACGTTGCTTTGAAAAAGGATACAATATGATAATGGTGACGGCGTCTGTTATTAGAAAGGAGTGGTAAATAAGTAGGAGTCCTATGCTTTTGTGATTAAATCTTGTTAAAATGTAATTAAATGGAAATTTTCTTAAGAATTTCTATTCAAATGATTCTTTATAGGATTTGTGCAATAAAAGAAAATTTAATTTTATAAAGAAAATGTCTAAACATTATGAGAGTAAGAGGTTTTTTATGCGAAAATGAAACAAAATTAAAGAAAAGATGAATTATTAATAAATTTAATGAAATATGGTAATTAAGTGAATTGATGACATGTCAGTTACAAGTGATAGAAATGAAAGATATTATTATAAAATTACAACGAAATTTTTTTCTGAAAGTTTTCTCTAGAAATTTGTTATAGCGAAATGTTTTTAAAGAAAAATTTCGTGGCGAAATTTTTTCGCTGCAAAATATATTTAGAGAACAATTTTTCGCAGCGAAATATTTTTAGAGAAAATGTTTTTGTTTAGAAATATTCTATTATGAGAAATTTTTTTGTTGCGAAATATTTTAAGAGAAAAAATTTTTCGTTGAAAAATATATTTAGAAAATTTTTGCTAACTACGAAATATTTTTAGATACAATATTTGTGTTGCGAATATTTTCTATAGAAAATGATTTCTTTGCAAAATATTTTCTACAGAGAATTTTCTTTATGCGAAATATTAAAAAAAAATGTTTTCATTGCGAAATATTTTTAAAGGATATTTTCTCTTTGCGAAATATTTCCTTATGAATATTTTTTCTGTAAAAAATATTCTCGTTCTGAAATATTTTCTATGAACAATATTCTCGTTGCAAAATATTTCTTATAGTGAAAATATTCGTTGCGAAATATTTTCTTTACAAAATATTCTCATTGCGTTATATTTTCTATATAAAGTGTTTTCGTTACAAAATTTTTCTTATAGAGAAATATTTTCTATAAAAAATATTCTTGTTGCAAAATATTTTTTACGTAAAAATTTAGTGAAAATTTTTCGTTGCGTTATATTTTCGCTGCGAAATGTTTTCTACAGTTTTTTGTTGCGAAATATTTTCTATAGAAAAGTTTTCGTTGCGAAATATTTTCCATAGAAAAGTTTTCGTTGCGAAATGATTTTTATAAAAAAGTTTTCATTGCGAAAAATTTCTTGTTGTATAATATTTTATATAGAAAATTTCTTGTTTTCTTTCTTTTTCATTTTTAATTAAAACACACATGATTTTTGTTGTTGTTGTTGTTAAAATATCTTTTATTATTTTTTTTTGTATTTTCAACATGCATTAATTTCATTAATGACTGTATAAATTTTGGTATTCTTAACTTCTGGTTCAATGTTCAAAAAGTATGTCTGCAAAAAATAATAATATAGTTCCGCCTCTTCCGGATAATCCAAGTCAAATAGGAAAAATAATTCACACACCAATTGAGCAGCCGATACAACAGAATCCATAGGAAAACGAACTCCTTCAAAATAAACAAATATTTGATCAATATCTCCTGCCAATTCGCCCACTATTAAAACCATAGGAGGAGTGCCGTTACTCAATTGAGTCTCTAGAGCCGATTCCAAAGAGGCCAGAGAGCTGCGTATGCACATAAAAGCATTTTGAGAATA
>MINK01009811.1:0-19326 GCA_001735545.1 Phormia regina
AATGACAACACAATGTTAAAATCATAGCTTTTTCAGTTCTTTTTTTGCTGGGTAGTTGTAAGTTCCGAGCCCTGTCCTGTTCTCAACAGACAGACAAACAGATATAATACTTCGAGGCCCCAAAATATTGACCTAGATTATATACATAAATTAATCTGTCGATATGCGTATAATGCCAAATATAATCATGGGTCTAGTACATTTTAAGCAAAGAAAGTTTAAATTAATTTTTCGAAACTAGTGATTTTTTTCTTCTTTTTTTTGAGAGTCAGAAGTGGATCCAAAAGGGAAATTTCCTTATATAAAATGAAAACGTTTAATATAAAATTTTGTATTAAATTATAAATTTTAAGAAAATAGTTAGAAAAATCGTAATATTTTTATCCTTAAAAATCTTAAGCTGGATCCACTCCTGTTGAGAATACATATACATATATATCTGTATAACCGGAAACTTTGTTTAGAAATGCCCTAATATCTTTGAATAGAATAACAACGCTATTATAATTTTTCTCACATCTCTCACATCTCTCGCTCTCTCTCTCTCTCTTTTACATCGATGTTTGTGTACAGCAACAAGTATGGCAGATATAATAGGTCTGGTTCGTGCATGTAAAACTCTATACTTTTCGGTATGTGCATACAAATTCGGTGAGGGGTCCTATATGGAATCGTATTAGAAAGTGATACAAAGTCAATTGGTTTATATAAATTTTGGTCTTCCACCAATATTGTTGTATGTCCTGAAGGTGAAAAATATTTATATTTTGTATTATTATAGTGTACGACATTTAAATATCTGATGCAGTGACTGCCTTAAATTTATGTAGAAATAATTTTCGTATGTAGATTCACTATTGAAATACAAAGTAAATATTTATATTTCGCTTATTTACTATTAATATAAAATTCTTACGATTTTGTGGTCATAATTTCCCTAGAGCAAAGAAAACCGTTTCAAAACTAATCATGTGACAGGTTCTCTAGGCTAGTGACCGGTTTCAGTTCCGAAACTTTATATATGAGGAACAAGTCACTTTTACATGGGGTTTGCCATTATAGGTGGCTAATTAGCGCCTTGGGACAGGTCGCAGCAATGGTCACAGGACTCGTCCAAGAGAACAGGTTCAGTGTCGATTAATAAAATATAAATTAGTATAAAAATTCGTTTACATTTTTTTATTATTCTTATCTTTATTAAATTTATGTTTATTTTTATTTTAATAAAATTTCACATGATCAGAGGTTAGTTCTATTCGAGATTAATACTTAAACTTTAATAAAATTTAAACGAATTGTGTTATTTAATTGAAATTTTAGTATAATATGCATAAAATCATACAATTAAAAAACTTTCCACTTTTTTATATAAAAATACCCAAAATCCAAATCCCTATAAAATGTGTCAAAAAAAATTACAGTTTTCATAGGAATAGTCATCCTCTCTTTAAAAACGGGACTTTGTCAGAAGATTATTTTTGAGTTGATCCAAGCTTTGCAATTTCAAAACATTAAAAAAACAAAGAAATGATAGGGTATCACCATTGCCTATGTGTACCAAAATTCGGGAAGGAGCCAATTATGGATCTATACTTGTATTAAGTGAAAAATATAAAATACTAATACAGAATATTACGTCGATATTAAGATCCACATGTATTTATGCACTTTTTGATGATTTCCGAAATTGGGTCTTATATGGGCGATATTGTCAATTATGGACCGATCTTCAAAAAAATTTTACACTGTCATTTATACTTATAAAAATGTAATTTGTGTCGAATATTACATTGATATTAACATTTTTATGGGATTTATGCACGTTAAGGTGATTTTCGAAAAAAGAGTTTATATGGTAGCTATGGTAAATTATGGACCGATCTTCACGAAATTTGACACAAGTATTTAGGCTTATATAAAACTTATTTGCGTTGATTTTGATCATGATCAAAATCGTCCTTGGGGAAAAAAAAAAATCATATGTACCAAATTTCATCAAATTATCACTAAAATTGCGACCTGTACTTTGCTCACAATGTTCACATAGACAGACAATCAGACGGATGGACGGACATGGTTAAATCGAGTCAGAAAGTTATTCTGAGTCGAACGGTATACTTTATGTGGAGGTAGGAAGATTTTGAATCTGCGTTACAATAACTTTTTCACTTTCTATTTATATTTAGAATTTTGTAAGAAATCAGGCAAATACTTTAACAATACTTAGGGGCAATATCAAACCCGCAAGTTTAAAAAACAACAGGCTTCATTAAACTAAAAGAGATAACCTACAGATGTAAGCATATTTTTGTGGAGATTTATAAGGACTATCTATATAAATACATTTGATATAATTTCTTTTGTCTTATCATATATGAGTTTTTGTTGGGGACTTAAAAAAATATATGGTCAACTTTGGAAGGCCACCCATTTTCTCCCTGACCCGCTAGGGGCCTGTACCCCTCCAAATCAACTCGAGAACACCTCATCTCTGATCAGGTGAAACTTTGTTGAGATATCTTCAACGTTTTTGGAACCACTGTGTAGCTTACAAGTCGAGAAAAGTAGAAGAATCATTTAAGGCAATTAAATGGCTTCTAGGACCAGAAACGTAACATAGATAACATTAGACAACGGTCTTTAACTTATTTATTTTATATAAAAATTAAAAAAATAAATATTTCATCATTATTATCACATCACTTTGACTATCCAACATTTTGCTTATATTCCTATTGGGAAGTATTGAAATCATTTTACTCATACAAAATAATTTTGAACAAAAAAAAGTGTCACTACATAGATTCTCTCTTGCTCTTCTGTGCACTCTCTGTCAGCAAAAAACCCACACGATTTTTACATCGTATAGAATTCGTTCAGGATCGGCTGTGAGTTGGTAACTAAAAATAAATGTTGATTTATTTTTGACACGTATTTTTCAACATTGCACAGCAGAACAAAACGAAAAGATACAAAATTTTTGAAAATAAAAAATAAAATTTTGAGAAAAATAAAAGAAAAGAAAAAAAACACTAGTTTATTTGAAAATAAAAATATACAAAAGACAGTGGATCCCTATAATAAGGGAAAGAGATATAAAATATTAAATTGGTAAAGTTGAGTTTTTTAAAAATTTATTTTAAAATATTGAAGTTTAAAGTTTAAATACTGCTTTTCTTAATTTTTGTTAACAGAAATATATTTTTAAAGAAACGAAAATTTCCTTTTAAAATTTGATTTCCCAAGAAGGGAAATTTGCTATCGTGAATTTGATGGGAACGTTTCAATTCGTAATGAATGTGAAATAAAGAGGAATAATATATAAATAGGGAATAAATTTTAAAATAATTTAAATATTAAAGCGTGAATATGTTTCGGATTGGCGCTATTGTTTTATTGCAAAAGAAGGAGATGCAGCAACAGCGAATAATACGTCGCGTTTTGCGAGATGCGTCTAATCCTTTAGAGCTACCCGATACATTGTATGCAACTTAATTTTATGAAAACAGATGGATATTAATTAGTTTTCATTTTAGGTTTATCCAACATTATAGAGTAAAAAAAGCTGCGTTCTCATATCTGCCGGAAAAAAAATATTTGGTATTCCGCCCATAATAAAACTCGGTGCATATTTACGTTTTTTTTTTGCAGAGGGCGGATACCAAAGAGGTGTTGGAAGAGACTGCGAAGTGGGAATGGTACAATCAACTTTTTGTGAGGTGCTCTACAAAGTGTTGGACGTTTTAGAGCGAAGTCTCTGTACTCAGAGACTGTATTACTTAATACAATATTTATAATAAAAAAATCCTTTCAAGGACCTGTTTTATTGGAAGACCAGCACTATTTAGTTCTTCTACAAGAGAACTCCAAAATTCGCCCACCACATCTTTGGAAACCTTTACAAAACCACATGCAATTGGTCGATTATTTTGCATTCTATTGAAGAGGATTTCGCTTTGTAAGTTGAACAAGGGAAGGGAAAAGGGAATATTTTCGAGCATGTTATTCTCCAGTGAATTACAAATCTGAAAAAGGGAACACATTTGAAGGGAAAAGTTATTCATTTGAAGGGAAGAATTTCTAGGAAAAGATTATTCACGATAGGGGTGAATGATTTTTAATCAAATGTCTTCTTTGGATTCTCTTTTTCACCAATTTTATTAAATAAAAATAATTTAACATAACATTAACGAGTACCCACTGTATTTGTACATCAACATTTAGAGCAAAAATATCTTAAATTTTACTTATGTGATCTACAAGGAAAAAAAAGACTTTCTATTATAAATATCGAACATAAATGTTCATTTTAAAATTTTATTATTTTGTGTGGGGGATGTTTAAAATGAGCAGTGAAACATTAAATTTATAAATAAAAAAAAACTTTTGTTTTTAAAATTTTTGTGTTTTTTTGACAATAAAATACATTTAAAATACCCTACAACAGATGGAAAAATAAAAGAAAAATAATAAAAAAAAAAAAATACCTATTAATCGAAATAATTTAAAAAAATAAAAGGAAAATAACTAAAACATTCCATTAAATATTTCTCTAAAAGTTTTAAAATAAATTAAGTCTAAGAAAAACTATTAAAGCCAATAAAAGAATTTAAAAATCTTTGGCTGTGTATTTTGAAAAAAAACAATCATTCTTTAATTATATATAACTATTTAAAAACAAATAAAATTATTTAATCCTAATAGAGTTCTCTAGATTCGTTTTAAATCTATTCACTTTTCTTTTGATTATTCATTTGGAAAGATTTCTATGCCAAAATGCATCTTTATCATCAGAACAATATTTCATTAGTCTCAGGTATAACAAAATATCTACTTCTGAACATATGTATGATCAGTGATCATAAACAAATTTTATATTGCAAATATATATGTATATCTCATTATAATTTCCACAAATACATAAAAGTATTTGAAATTTTCTTTAGTATTAGTTTTTTTTTTTTTTAATTTTATGAATAATTGTGTTATTTTGAAATAATGATGACAAATCTTTAGAGGATGAGTATTTAATACATTTAATTTAATCTAATAATGATAAATTTTTATTATTTTTAAACTAAAGAAAAAAGAAAAAAAAAATTCAATTAGTGAAAAATTTTTTTAAGTGATTTTTTGCATTTCCATACATTGTATTTTAATTATATACACACACTCATTGATTAAAATATTTAGCTCATACGTTTTTTTTTCTTTCAATTTTTTATACAGTTTGCATTAAAATAATATTTATAGATTTCGGCATATTTTAGAAAGTATTTGGATAATGAGTAATTCGATATAAAAAATGGACAAAAAAACGGATTTAATATCTCAGTTTTTATAACTCGCTACAGTTACTAACTATTGCACAATGGGGCTTTGAAACCACTGATCATCGATAGAGGAGGAGCTAGGCTTTTAGAATATTGTTAGATGTAAGCTGTAGCTGCAGCATGGGCGCCGCTACAGTGGACTAAAGTTGACTACCTCGAGAGTGAAAAACATATCGGAGCTTATAACTTTTATAAATATTAAGCGATTAGAAATATTTTTAAACTTTTGAATTCTTCTAAGCAGAAGCTTAATGCGCTAAATTTTCTCGTGTAGTTTAAAAGATATTTAACTAAATAAATTTCTCATTTTAGGCCTTCACTTTTTTGCGATTTTGCCCTATAACTTTTAAAATACAATTTCTATAATTTTTTTTAAAAATATGTTGAAATTCTCTACAATTTTCTATATTATACTAAAAAAATTTTTTTGTTATGTCAATTCGATAACAAGGAAAAAAATTTCAAAGTCAAATTTTCAAAACTGGTCTCAAAAATTGCAATTTTTGCAAAAAATAAAAAAATAACTTCATTTATTTAACTTTTTAAAAAAATTTTATTCAAAAAGTTGAATATTTTTTGTTATCTCATAAAATGTTTTTCAAAATTCATTTTATAAAAAAGGTGAAAAAAAGTAAATTAAAAAAGTTAATAAAAAATTCAAATAACTCAGTAAAAAATTTAGACCCCTTTCCAAAATCATTAGTTCTAGAAATGGTGCAATCAGAATCACTTGAGATTATTTTATAACATCCTTAGAACTAGTTGTATCACAACCAATGGTGTACAATCTATTTGTGGTTCTAGCTTCGTTTTAAATAATGTTTTAGAAAACTAGTGCTTAAGAATTAATTCTGTTTGACTTCTACATCACTTGGTTCACGAATGACTTTCTAGAACTGTTTCAAAAAATTGTATTTCACAAATTCAAAAAAAAGTATTTACAAAATTAAATTTCTTTAAAAGTGGACTTTATTAGGAAATAGCCCACTAGAATAAAAAATTAAAAAAACTTGTTCTGAAAGCGTTACCTATTGCTTCTATAGATTTACTTCTGAATGTAATAATTTCGAACAAAAATCATTGATTAAACAACTAGTTCTAGAACCGTTGCATAGAATGAGTGCTGGCAAGCACACACTTCCACAGAACTAGTTCTGGAGGAAGTGACAATTTCAAACAAAAATCTTTGGTCATAACGCCAAAGTAAAACAAGAACAGGCTATTTTCATGGTTTGTGGAACTACTAGAACTCATGCTATTGTTCCTGGGAATAAATTTTAAAATTAACTTTAATGGATACCATTTTATTACTGAGAATTATGTCTTATAGCAACAAGAATGAAGATTATGATTGAAGTTTATAATATAAATATAATATATTTTAATGAAAGCATATCAAGCCCTAATCACAAAAATGTCGTAAGTGCAGTAAACAAAACTTTACAAGAGAAACATGTTATATGTATGAAAAATGTCAGTTACGATAAAATTGATATGTTGACTTATGCTCTAAATTATAGATTTTCATTGAAATAATAATTTTTAAAATATTGTCGCTTACGATATTTTGCAGGTCAGGTATCAATTTGATAAAAAATTTAAAAAATATTTGTTTTTTATGTGCAAAAACGAAGAAACAGTTTTTTTAGAGCATATTTTTCGCTTTTTACTGCATATTTAACATTTCTTTTAGAGCATATTGTGGTTTCCAGAATTTTAAAAACATTCTTATTTGAGATACAACGATTTGATTTGAATATTTCAAACTTTGACCTTTGAACATTTTTATAAATTTTATTTAATTTTTTTTTTTTTTTTTATGTTAAAGAAAGTTCCTAAAAATTACTTCAAAAAAGTAAAAATAAATTAAAAATTTGCGAGAAGAATTTTAATAACTTCTATAATAATTTTAAAAACTATATAAAACATTTTGACTATCTTTTAAATATAAGAGTAATTTTTAAAGCTTAAGAGTTATTTCTGTTAAAAAATTTTATAAACATTGTTTTAAGAGAAGTACTTCGAAAGCATTGAACAAGAAGTATAAAAGAAGAACATCATACTAATGATAACCATGGTTAAAAAAGGAACTTCTGTAGCTCTTTTTTAGCACTCATTACTTCCTTCCAATGACAACACAATGTTAAAATCATGACTTTTTCCACTCTTTTTCAGTTCGATTTGTGGGATGATTTGCAGGGATGATAATTTCAGTACAATTGTAGTTTTTTCAGTACAATCCGATATTTAAAAATAAGGCAGTACTTTAGTGATTAATTATGAATAATTATAAAATTTATTCTTAATAAAAATTTTGTAGACAACATTTAGTTCTAATACTTAGAGGCCATTTTAGAGTAATTGCTATTTTTTTAATACAACAAAATTTTTGCAAAAATTGAAACATTATAAAACCTAATTGAATGTAAACCTTTTCGAAGATACAAAGAAGATACTATGATATACGAACCTGATACAAACCCGATAGTTTTTCGATATGCACATTTTTTCTCTGGATAACCAGTGTTACCGTTTGGAGGCTTTAGTTGATAAATGGCACTTTGCCGAATTTTTTTGGATAAAAAAGTTTACTATTTAATATTTTTATGATTGTTTACTAAAGTGTGAATAACAAATTATCCAACAATCTTAAGCCAATACTTGTGAATCTCAAATATGCCTGACAGGGGTTTGAAATGCTGGAATACGGCTGGAGAACTCGTACAAAAGTATAGAAGTAGGTTGTACGTTAACTATTTGTGTGATTAAATCTGACAAAATAAAAATTATAGTAAATAATTTTGTTATTAATAAAACTGAATCGTGAAGTTTTATTTTTTATTAAATAAACAAATTTTGAATAGTTTTCTATGTTTTAAAGCAGTTGGTTCCTATTTTGTATTTTGCGACTTTTTAAAAATTCTCAACTTAAAGTATATTTCATAGCTCGAAAAATAATATATGTCAATCTGTAATATAATAATGTTGCTAATTTTTGAAGTATTTAATATTTTAATACAACTACGGCACAAAATGTACAATTTTATATTAAATTTAGTACAAAACTAAAAATCGTATTTATCATCCCTGATTTGTGGTCATTAATATTTTTAATTAAAAATTATATAAAAAACTCAAAAAATATAAAATATTTAGTATTGATAAATAGGTTCAGAAAACAGCCTTGACTTGTAATAGATTAACTATAATTTCAACTAAAAATTCATTTTTAATATGAAAAACTTAAAAAAAAAAAGAAAATAAATTTAATACCTCGTAAATGTAGATCTAATTAAGAAAATAGCATTCATTTGTGATTATGGAAATTATTAATATCTCAGTAAATAGATTTCCAATTGACAAAATGGTTTCAATATATGATCACCTATTTTCAATCGAAAATAATTTTTTCCTGAAAAACGAAACATCGTTAATAATACACCTAATTGACAAAGAGATTTGATTTGTGATCAATTTTTAATATGAAAAACTTATAATATAGTAAATCGTTAATATCACGGTGAAAAGTTTTTCAACTCAGATCACTGATCAATTACTAGTGTTGACTGTTATTTTGAAAAAAAATTGATTTTTTTAAACAAACTTCTATTTTTTTATAATTTTATTAAACAAGCGATTTTTATACAATATTTCAATGAATTTTATTATTTTGCTAAACAGCTTTTTGTAACATTTTTAAAATGAAAACTGTTCTTTATATGGCTGCAATTATTGAACTTGTTTTACTGCTACTGTTTTAAGCAAAATTCCATTAAAATTAAAACATTAAGTTCAAGGAGGGTTTTTATTAAAAAAAAAAAAAAAAAAAAAAAAAAAAAAAAAAAAAAAAAAAAAAAAATTAAATTTTATTAAAAAAAAAAAAAAAAAAAAAACATAAAAAATAATAGAAACAAATAAAATTTGTTATAGAACAAATTGTTAAAGAATATAATTCATTTGACATTCAAGTCCCTTATACATTTTTAAAATAATGAGACAGTTTATACTGATCACCTAAAAAGGGTTTCATAAATTATACTTTTGGAACATTTTTGTAATTATTAAGTAAACAAAATAAATTTAAAATATTTATTAAATCAATTATCGCTTAATAATAAGTTATGCGAAAGGAATTAGAAAAAAAAAGATAAAATAAATTATTGAAATTGAATTTAATTAATATTTTATGAAGTACCGCCTTAATTTTAAATATTTATTTATGCATTTATATACATAAAAAAAAACACTGGCTTTCTTTTTAATTTTTTTTCTATTAAACTTTTAATTATTTCAACAATTTAAATCATGTTAAAAACTGTAACACTTTTTTTCAATTTAATATAATAATCAGGTTTAGAAGTAATCAATCGCCGTTAATTAAATTAATAATTTTATGCACGTTAAATGTTTAATCGACCATTACAATTTCACATACAATACTATAAATTTACAATAAAATTTACGATGTAAAACTAACCAGCACTTTGTGAGAAATTTTAAATAATTTTGTTTAATAAATATTAAAAAAATTTTTATATTTAAAAAATTTTGTAATTGATATTAAACATGTAAGTAATTATAATTATAAATATTAATTTATTTTATTAATTAAAACATGTTTAGATGTTTTGTTAAATTTTACAAAATTTATATGTTAACACTTTTGATTTATTTAGTTTTAATAATTTTTCATTTAAAGATTTATATTTTCTTTATCCACTTCAACACTTTATTTGTCACCATGATAAAGAAAAATTATTTATATATTTTTTTTATATTAATCTTAAAATCGATCTATGGCTTTATATTAAAACGAAGAAAAAGTCCCAAAAACATTTTTTTTTTTTTCAAAAATTAAAGAAAAATCCTACTCTAGAGTCTCGTTTGAAATGCGCGCTTATTAACGTTTACGTGCTGGTTTGCGCCAAGTTTACGATTTTACTGTTTGGCCGTTTAAGTGTAGATTTTCATTGAAGATGTGTTTAGTTTTTTATTTTCTATATTTTTTTGTTGCAATTTGTTTTTTCTCCTTTTTAACTTTTCTTATCTTTATTTGTTTTCATACTATTTTTTCATTCAATGTTGTTTTTAAATATTAAACAGGTAGTACTCGTAAAACAAGGTGATGTTTAATATAAGATCTCAGATTGTGGTATTGATCTTGTTAAAATATTTGCAACTTAAAGCAGTTATTATAATAATAATAATAATAATAATTATTATTATTATTATTATTATTATTATATATTTACAATATAATGTATTTATTTTAAAAACGAGCTGAGATTTTTGTGTGATCACACTGATTTTTTCATAAAAAAATCGATTCAATTTACATGAAAAACTTAAAAAAAAATCGTTTATATCTTTTGTAAATATCCAACAAAAACTTGGTAATGACATGTAGTTACGGATGCAGTTACTTAAATACCCAACAAAAACTTGGTAATGACATGTAGTTACGGACGCAGTTACTTTACAATGATAACAACATACTGTCTGCATTACATGAAAGTAGATTAGTAAGTACTTACTTTTAATCTGATATGTAATCAATTAATTGAGTTCAGATTTTTGGAAATATTATTAAAAAAATGTTTCAGCTTAAGCCTAGAGCAACATTTTTTTCATCACTAAATACTTTAGTGGTCTTGAGCATCTATATTATAACAACCATGAGGCTTTATGAGGTCGAAATGTTATACACAGAATAATATTGATTTTATCATTCTGTGTATAACACATATATTCGTGGTCCTGGTTAGATGAAGCATGTCCGTCCATCAGTCTGTTGAAAACAGGTTAGAGCTTGAACAGGACTAATGTAAAATTGGTTAATAAAAATCTTTAAAAAACGAAGAAAATTAGTTAAACAAATTTAAATGGGATGTAAAAATATGGCATAAATCAAGATCTCTGAAAGTATTGATTCTAAAATAATGTTGATACTGATTCAAGAGTATTTTTACTTGAGATTTTAGTGATGTACAGATTTTTCGCTCTTTCGCGGTTTACGAGATATATCATTTTAAAATTTTGATATATTTATTTGACTGTCTTTGTTTATAACTGTCTAATCTTAATTGTATGTCATTTAAAAGCATTTAAAAACACCTTTTTAATAATATATAACATGACCATATTAACTTAGGTTAGGTTAAATGGGCAGCTGTAACTAATGGAAACGAAATAGCTCACTTGGGTGCTATTGGTCCCATTGTGATACCCTTAGGATCATGTGGAATTTTTCACATATCCGATCTATTTTATGCAGGCGCGGATCCACGGGGATAGAAAAAGGGAAATTTCCCTCCCCAAAATAAAAACTCTAAATGAAAATTTTGTACTAAATCATAAAATTTAAGGAAATAGTTGTGAAAATCATTCTATTTTCCTCCCCCAAAAGCTTGAGCTGGATTCGCGCCTGATCTTATGTCAGTTACAACCATATTAACTTACTCCTTGTGAAAAAATTTGAAATTTTGTATGATAATAGCGGATTTACAAAATTTTTCTATATTCCAAAAAGCTTATTTATCGATGCCAGTGTTTGACATGCCCAGAGGAGAAAGTCATTAGGCCCAGTCGACGACCGGCTACACTTTATTAGTGTGAAAAAAAAACAAACAGATATAATTTAATTTTAATAGTTCCGGTAATCTTGTTTAGTTCCAAAATCATTAAAATTTCATTCAAGATAATTATTACAAATGTATTTGTTATTCAATTAATATCAATTGTACCTTAAACTATATGTTTAAAACATTAAAAATTATTCTGTATAAATATTTAAAAAAATTGCTCCCAAATTTCAATTCAAATATTAATGTTTAGTAAAGGTTTTCTTAAATAAAATAGTATTTTTAAAACCGTTGTTTTGTGTTTAAAAAACCGGTCAATTCGACATTCGAAAAATAAACATTTTCACTAAAAAAAACAGTTAAAAAAAAACAGTTTAAAAAAACGTGTCAATCATCCTACTAGAACATAGGGTGTCTGTTGAAGCTCTATTGCACACCATTCTGCTGATATCTCTTAAACAAAAACAGGTACGACTGCGAAATATTATACAGATAGGTTGATGATCGTTATGAACATAAAAACCAAAAATGGGTGTAATGTTAAAGAAATTTTGTAGAAATAGTTTGCAAAATTATGAAAGGAAAAAAGATATGTCGGTTGCAAATGTTTTGATCACCTTATTTTTAACTGACTTACTATATACCGCAGTACTTTTTGTTGCTTTAATAATGATAAAAAGTATAAAAAATGTTAAGGAAGCAATAATTAAATCATTAAGTAAAGTATCATTTCAGTTTCATATGTTTTGAGCGCAACTGTAAGTTTTACTCTCTGTTGTATATCTAAAGCAAAAATCAAATATAAACCAAAATCTTCATCATAATATGCTAAAGACTTTTCAGATTCAACTCAAAAATAGAACATTCAAATAAGTCCAAAAGATCGTGAACTTGTTATCCAGTAGTAGGACAAATTCGGATCATTTCCAATGAATTTAACATAGGCTTGTCATACAAAGATGTTCTCTTTTTTGGTACCTATTCACTGAATAGTATGTTATATGCAGGGATCTTTGAACACATATTTAAAAACTCGAAAATATATATCTATTGATAATTTGGAAGTAGTGATAATGTACTTTCTTAAAAATGACTTCTGTTTATTTTTGCTGAGTATTTTAAAGTCTCACTTTAAAAGTGTCTACTGTATAATATGTTTCAGTGTAACTGGCATCCATATGAATCTAATACTCATATATATTAGCAGTAAACATGTATTAAAAGATTTTTCTTTTTTTGTTGTTGGTTTTTTCTAAAAAAAATCATATATATATTTGTTTTATTAATACAATATGATCAACCAACCATTTAACATTTTACAACGTATATATTTACTTACTTAGTTAAAGTTGGCAGTTTAGTTAGTTAATACCAGTAAGTATCATGAATCAAAACATCATCATCTTAAGCCACATAATTTTCTTTATAATACTCATATTTTCATTTGTAAATCGTAAGATTTGTTTTTAATAAAAAAAAAGCTGGTAAAAGCTGTGAAGATTTTAGTTTTGTTTTTAATAAAAAAGAAGATAAATAATATACAAAACATTAGAATGTCTGGCACTCATATGAATTGTTTTTATTTTGTATTAATTTGGACTGACTGACGTATTTCGGTTGCAATTGTTTTTTTTTTGACCGCTTTTTTTGTTTTTAATTCTATACTTGAGTTTTCAGATTGAAATCATTTTAAGTAAACAAAGTGTTTGTGTGTTAACTTCATCATACTGTTATGAAAATTACTTTTTTAATTTTATTGTTGGTCATTTGTTATAAATAAATAGGTAGGTAGGTATGTATGTATGTAAGAAAGTGGTTTGAGTTTAAATTGAGCTTTTTTGAAGTTGTGGCTATAATGTGTAAACAACTGGGAAATTTGATGCTTGTTTTAATTTATGTTAACATAGGACAGATTCTTTTTTATTTAAGCTGTTTGTTTTTTTAAGAGGGTAACTATTTACAGTGTTGGAAAAAATAATAGGGACGAACCTTACTTTCGCAAATAGATGCCAACAGTTTCTTCAAATAAGTTTTTTTAGAGTCTTACTACCCTGCGTAAAATTTGTAACAATTGTATTAATGAACTGGATCCTCAGTACCAGTTGAGTACCAATTGACATCTAACTCGTCACCCAAGTTCCAAATTAGAACCAGTTGAAACAAACACACTCGCTTCTTAACAACTAAGAATCATTTTATAACATACTTGTTAAGTGCTTAATAAGTTACTCGGGCCATACGTTACATGAGCATGGGTTCGATTCGAGCTGACGCCATCGACATTAAGGAAATAAAAATAAAACATAAATTTAATAAAAATAATAAAAAAATTTTAAAAAGTAAACAATTACCGAATTTTTATCAAATTTTTGTTGCATTAATCGGCACTAAACCTGTCCTATAGGACCAGTACTGTTACTTATCTTGTGACCTGTCCCAAGGGGCTAATTAGCCACCTCTAATGATAACCCCATGTAAACCGGTCAATTGCTCTGAGAACCTGTCAAGTGACTAGTTTTTAAACGGTTTTCTTTACTCTAGGGTGTTTAACTGTTCCTAAAATTACTTTTTCTCTTTTAAGCTTTTACTTTATATTTATTTGCAAAAAAATCTGTGTAATTTCAATTGGAAAAAATAATAGGGACGCAATACAAAAAATTATCATTAGTCAATAAGTCAGGCTTCACACGTAGCAATTTGTCTTGTCGTAATTCTGACTTTGTAGACCAGAGAGGTAAAGAGAATGTAATATTTTAGTATTCTATTCTCCTCTCTCTCCTATAAACTCAGAATTGCGGCGAGAAAAATTGCTGTATGTGAACCTGGCCGAATAATTATTATTTTTAACATAAACATCGGTAAAAACCGGTAAAAAAAGCTTATGTGATTAATTTAAACATATTGGTTTCATGTTATATGATTTATGTCTTCGATATATTTGAAAATCGGTCGTGGTGTTCATTGTACTGAATCTGAAAAAAAAAAAATATATTCTTATATTAAATTCGCACGAGTTATCAATTAGAAAAGTTGCACAGATAAGTGCAAATGTTCCAAAACTAAAGTATACAACGCCATTCATTCCAAAAAAAAGTCATGAAACTAGAGGTAGAAATCGAAAAACGTCAGCGCGTTTTGACCATCGTTTAGTTCGACTTTCCAAAGATAACCCCTTTATAACATCAACTGCCCTTAAAAATGAATTGTGTGCTTCAGTAACAACTCGAAAAATAAGAAATAGACTGCAAATAGTCGGTTTAATGGCACTCAGTCCGAAAAAAGTACCACTGTTGAGCACGGAAAACATACAAAAAAAGTTGGAATTTTCCAGTCAACATCTGTGCCGTAAAAACAGGAACAAGGTACTATGGTCAGACGAAACAAAAGTCAATTTAATTGGATCTGAAAGAAAATCATTTGTAAGTCGTTCTGGAAATACTGATTTTGATCCAAAATATACCAACACAAACCGTAAAACATGGTAGTGAAGGATGAAATGCCACTAAAATGGAAATTCATGCATTCCGCTAGAAGCGTCAAAAAGTGGCTTGAGCACAATGAGGTGTCTGTAATGGAGCGACCGTTCCAAACACCGGACTTAAACAACATTGAGCATCTCTGGAGAGTCCTCAAATAAATAAATAAATAAATAAATAAAATTGGTAGCATTAAATCAAAAAATAAACAAGAGTTAGGGGAAAAAATTTCAAGAAACTTGGTACTCAATTCCGCCGAGCTATGTACGAATCTTGTGGGATCTTTGAATTGCCGTTGTCAGGAGGTTATAAAAAAGAAAGATCTTCATCCAAGTATTAAAAAACTATTTGGAAATGTTAAAAAAATATATTTTTTCCAAAACATTGAAGGTCCCTATTATTTTTTCCAGTCCAGTCCTTTTAAAAAGAAAAATATTTGTTTGGCTGAACTTATTTCCCTTATTTTTTCTTTATATGTTAAAATATTTGAAGTTATTTAATTGTATGTATTATTACTTCGTAGTATTTTCAATCAAATCTTTATATGGATTCTAATCATGGTCTTATAGTGGCTCTAATCACAACTGTCAAGTGACTTTAATAATTACTTTATATTGATTGCTTATATTGACTGCAATCATGGCATTATGGTGACTCTAATTATAACTTAATATTGAAGCTAATCATGTCCTTTTATTGACTTCAATCATCATTTTGTAGTGCTTTCAATCAAGGCTTTAATCTTATCATAATTTCATTGTGACTTTTATCACAACTGTCGAGTGACTCTAATTAGGACTTTATATTGATTCTAATCATTGTTTATATTGATTACAATCACGGCTTTATGGTGATTCAAATTATGATCTAATATTGACACTAATCATGATCATAAAGTGACTGTAATCACAACTTTCGAGTGACTCTAATTAGGACTTTTGACTCAAATTATTGCTTATATTTACTGCAGTCATGGCTTCATGGTGCCTCTAATTACGCTTTTATAGTGACACTAATCATGATTTTATATGACTTAAATCATCACTTCGTAGTGCTTTCAATCAAGACTTTATATTGACCCTAATCATAATTCTATTGTGACTCTAATCACAACTGTCGAGTGACTCTTATTATGACTAATACTTTGATTCTAATCATGACTTTAAAGTTGTTTTAATCATGACTTTATATTGACTCTAATAATGGGTTTGTACTAAATCAAATCGTCACATTACACAATAGTTATGACGTTGTGGTGGCTGCAATAATTGCGGGACTTTAATAATGACTTTAAAGGGACTCTAGTCATTGCTTTTTATTGGCTCTAACTATAAATTTATATTGACTTTAGTTATGTCTTTATTTGGACTCTAAATTTCGCTAATCATGACCTTATATTGACAGGACTTACGTCTTTATAGCAGCCCTAATCACGACTTTGTATTGACTCATATCATAATGATTTGAATTATGAATTTATATTGAGTTCAAACATGAGTTTGAAGTGATTTTACAGTGAATCTAATAATACCCAGCAATAACAGGACTGAAAAAGTCATGAATTTAACATTGTCTTGTCATTGGAAGGAAGTACTTAGTGGTACAAAAGAGCTGCAAAAGTTGTCATAGGTAGGAGTTCTTCTTATTCCTTGCTTTCGAAGTACTTCTCTTAAAAATACGTTTATAAAAATTTTTAACAAAAATTCCATTTCAATTATAAAAATTTTAATTTACTTAAACTTTTTTCTCGCTAAATTTTAATTCCATTTTTTTGGAAGTCATTTTTAGGAATTTCCAAAAGAACAGTTTCACTTTTGAAGTAGTGAAACTGTTCTTTTTTTTTGGAAGCTCTTTGCTGGGTATTTATGGAACATTAAATAAAAAACTAAGAATATATTGAAAAATTAGAGTGTCCTTATTATTTCTTCCAACACTGCATATAGAAAGCTTAAGTTAGTTAAGCCAAAATTTGTTTTGCTATTTTTTTAATAATTTTTAGTCTTTTTGATTAGCATCCATTGATCTTATAATCACTTTGTTGTCATCATTTTTATAATAATTTTTTATAATTTAATTTTCTTTAAAATGAGATTTTAATATTTCATATCCTGTCTAAAAAGTGTCTCTAATTTGTCTTTTATTATTTTAATATAATAAGAAAGTGTCTCTAAACTATTTACCAGCTATTTAGTAATACATATTAAAAAAACATATAAAATGGAAAATTCAAAAATAATTTTTTATTCATAAATCACTTGTTTGTGGTGTGGCCTTGATAAATAGCGCAAACAAATTTAGAAAATAAAAAAATCACTCAAAATGAAACAATTTTTATCTCTTAAAATAAACATGAAATAAATACCTTTCTAATGATGAAATAAACCAAATACTGGATGCATATTTGTATATAAACCGTTAAATACGCAAATTAGTTTTTCTTATAAACAACAACATTCTAAAATAACTAACACCTTTCTTTCTATATTTGCCAGCTATTTATCTTAATTTCAAAAAAAATAATGAGCTTTAAAATGTTTCTATCGCTTTTGCTACAATTTTTAATTTTATGTAAAATATCTTGAACAAATTTGTTTTGTTTTTCTGCTTTTTTTTCAAATAGAAAAAGTGTGAAAATAATCATCAGCAAAATTAGTTTTAACAGCTAAAACTTCAAATAAAAACTTAAGCCTTTACAAACTTAATAAAAGCATAAATGAGTTTTGAGTGTTATAAAAATATTAATTTTAAGTAACTATAATGTTTATAATTAAAAAAAAAAGATAATAATACATATGAGTTTTAGACGTTATCTTAAATATAAAACATCTTAATATTTCATTGTTTATTTAATAACCGACCAAAAAAGGGGTCAGTTGTACAATTATTAGTTAAACTTAATCTAACGTTAAGATAAACTAGATAAAGGTTTATGCTTAAACTTAAGTTAAACGAACGTTTTTTTAAGGCTGGAATATTATTTAAACTGTTTAATTTATTTTATTCATTATTAAGTTTATTTAAATCCTAAATTTATCTATCAAATAATTTAAAATGTTAGCTAATCAGACTGACTGACAGATATTTTTAAATCAACTCAAAAAGTTTTTATAATATACATCTTTAAGATAAACCAGATAAAAATTAAATAAATGTATATAATAGCTAGAATATCATACACACATTTAATTAATTTTATCCATCAAAAAGTTTTTTTAAATCCTAAGTTTAAGTAAACTGCCAGACAGACACCCTGAAGGATGGATATTTTTAAAACGCCTTAAAAAAAGTTTTTATAACTTACATCCTTGGTGTTGTAAATATAAAAACCTATCTTCTTGTTGTCTATTAACATTTTGCATTCAATTCAATTAATTTCTTTGTTACACAAACATCCTATTAAATTATTAATTAAAATTATTAAATCTTAGTTAAACTCCTATTTCTAAAACTTACCCATTTTAACTGCTGCTTTATAACTTACTATTGTACTCATAAACTGACTGTTTTAAATCACTTTAAGAAAGTGTATCTAATTATTTTATAATTTAAAAATGTTTGCGTTTATTTCTTTGCCTAAAGAATTAGTACTTGCATATTAGAAAATTTTATTGTTAAATAAAAAAAAAAAATAAAAACAAAGTGAAATAAATTATATACAATCACTTTTCTTAGTTATTTTTACATTTCTTGTTTAACACTTTTTTATAATTTGTAATTATAAATTGTATTAAATTTCTTGCAAATTTTAAATATTCCATTAACGGTTTACTGGTTGGTTGAGAGAAGAAGACATTTCTTTATTCACAATGATTTTTTGTTTAACATTAATTAAAAATAACTGTCTGTCTCTATATCTATCTATTAATCTGTAAAGCTTTATCCATAGTGTAATTAGAAAGTATACTCGTAAGAACAGCTGTTTTACAATTTTTTCAT
>MINK01009826.1:0-11742 GCA_001735545.1 Phormia regina
CAAGAAACTTGGCAAAAACAAAATATTCATATTATATATCATTTTAAAGGAAATTCTGTCTTCTTTAAAACTATGTATAATAAATTTCACTATTTTAAAATTTTTACAACACTTTTTTAAAACAAAACAAACAAAAGCAAGTTGTGTTTAAAGCGAGTTATTTTTTAAAAATTTGACACTAAATGCTTATAGGTTTAAAAAAACTTTTTGCTCATAATATAAAATATTCTATGGAGAATTGATAAATATGAACATGAGACAAATATATATAATTTTACCAGATATTTTTTAAGTTCCAAATTTTCATTTTTGAAAATATGGTTATTTTTGGAAAATTGCCTCGTGTAACTAAATTTACCAATAGACTGTCATAATTTTTTGCAAAACCTTTAAGAATATATTGAGCTAAATAGTTTAAATCACAGAAGTTTTGAAATCAACAATAATTTTCTCTTTTACATGACTCAAAAAGTTCAAATTCTCATAAAAAATTTAACATTTTTCACCACTGCTGGATGTAGAGTGAACGTTTAGAACTTTTCAAAATTACACTTATAGGTTTTTGTGGATTCCCGTCTATCAAATACTACCAAAAGTTATTAAACTTTTTTGACAAAATTTTTAAAAAATAAGTTAAATATAAAAAGTTCCTTTTTGGCCAAAAATTTAAAATTTTTTGAGAGCTGTTTTGAAATTTTGACTTTGAAAATTCTTTTCTTGCTATCGAATTGAGATAAGAAAAAGAATTTTTAATCAGAAAATTATAGAAAATTTTAAGATATTTAAAGAGAAAAAATTAAATTATATTTTTAAAGTTTAGAGCAAAATCTGAAAAAAGTCAAGGCCAAAAATGAGAAATTTATTTTTTAATTTAAATTTCTTTTAAAACATACGATATAATTTAGAAATAAGCATATTTTTTCCTTGCCTTACTTACAAAAATTAAATAATTTTAAAAATATTTAAAATCGGTTTATATTTGTTAAAGTTATAAGTCCCGATATGTTTTTCACTCTCGAGGTAATCAACTTTGGCCCACTGGCGTTCGTGCTGCAGTTAAAGACTCTCAACAACAATATTCTGAAATCCTAACTCCTCTTCTATATATTTTGTTTTTGGCCCCATTGTGCTTTGCTAGTTAATAAATTTGTAAAATTCTTTATATTTTTTTCATATTGTTTTTGATACGGTTTTACCCTACACAATGGTGAACTGTATTACCAAAAAATTAACTGGTAAATGAATATTTAAAAATTTGTTTGCGTTGTTGAGCTTAATTTAAATTGATTTATTAAAAACGTTACAACAACAAAAAAGTCATATTATATATCATTTTTAAAGAAATTGTGTCGTCTTTAAAATGCCACATAAAGAAACTTAAAATAGAACAAAAAAAATATGCAAATAATGTTTACAAGGATATATATTTCCTAAATTTGAGCCAAATTATGTTTTAAATGATTAAAGTAATCAAATTATTTTTTGGCATATGTTTTAAAGTAATAAATAAAGAATTTAAAAATGTAAAGATCAGTAAAATATATATATTTTTAATATACATTTTTAAAGGCAAACATTTTTATTATTCCAAATAGGTTTTTTGTTTAAAAAATTGGCTCATTTGACCAAATTTACAGGTAAACATCATATCTTTTTATAAAACTTTAAAAAAATATATTAAAGCATATAATTCAATTTGCAAAATTAACAAAATCAAAAAAAAAATTTTAATGTTTATTCTAAAATTAATCATCCATCCACCACTGCAAAGGGTGCCCTTTGAAAATTATATTTCCAGATTTTCAGAAAACGTCATTAAATATTGAATTTTATTAACAAAATTTAAAAAGAATAAAACAAAATTTATAAAATTTTGTTTTTAAACTTTTTCCAGTTATCGATTTAAGATACTTCAACCAGCAATTTTAGTTAAAGCTTAAGACCTGCTCTATCGACATCTGTTGTTTCATTAAAATACTCACTTAATATCGTTTTTTTATTATTATTATTTTGTTGGCTATTTTTACCTTTTTTATTTAATATTTTATATGGAAATTGTTAAGTATATTTTAAATCATATTTTAATTCAAGAAAAAGAATTTCTAAACAAACACTATTAAAAATCGAAAATTAACCGTTACAATTACTTCCATGCATTTTTTTTAACAGCTCCCTCTGTTATTGACTAGCAAAACCAATTCGTTTACATAAACTACAAGAGTATATGAAATAAAGCAAGTGTCCGTTTATTAAAACGGTGTTACCAGACTTAAAATACGTTAGGCAAATAATACAACTCTGTTAAATAATAATGCAGTATGTCGGTAATAACATTTATTAGCACATGGCGGAAATGAACACAATGTGCTTATGAAATTTACTAGATTTCCGTTGTTAACCTACAAAAGGAATGAAAAAATAAAAAGGAATAAAAAAAATTATAATTAATTATTGTGTTCTTTATATAATTTGTTTTAATTTTTAAATAATATTTTTAATTAGGAAAATATGTATACAATTGATACGGCAGTAGCTTTACATACATATGTATGATGGTACTTTATGTCCTCTAGGAATAGATGAGTTTAAATGTAAATAAATTTATTAATATATTAAATTAAATGTTATCTTTTAATTATTTAATTGTAATGATATGCAATATTATTATTATTATTATTATTATTATTATTATTATTATTAATATTATTTTGTAATATGCAACGAATTTTTAAAAAATTTCCTTAATGTTTTGCTCTTTTGAACATTTTTATTTACTTTTTTCTTTTTGCTAGGCTGTTAACTCAGACAACAAGATTTTATATTTGTAAAAAAAATATTTCTGTTGTATTCTAATTTTTTTTATAAAATTAAATATTTTTCCTTCAAATTCTCCTTAAATTTTTCTTTAAAACAGTATGGCAACTCTTTGTTTATTGCCAAAACAAAAAAAGAAGGAAAGAATCCGATACGATATTAAATTAAAGTAAAACATACGCTCTCTCTGTCTGCCTACTTTTAGTATACGTTCTGTAGCGCGTTAGTAAACACATGTTGACTTATAATATTCTTCGTTATCGTTTTTATACAAAAAAAATAATAAAAAAGTAAAATGTATATATAAATAATAATACAAATTCGTTTATTAAGTACAACAACTAATGTTTTAATAACGTTGGCAAAAGTGCATTTAAAAGTGAAAAGTAACAAATAATAAAAATTTTATTTATCATTCACCATTAACAAAAAAAGAAAACAAAGTAAAATAAATTAATAATAAAACAAAATAAAGTGAATAATTTAAAGTAAAAAAAATAATAAAAACAAAAAATCTTATAAATAAAATTAAAAATAAAAAACGAAACAAGAAAAAGAGAATCCCCATACGAAACGGAAAGTGAATGATTTTTATTTACGACTATCGTGTGATAGTTGAATGTACACACGGTTTTGTAGCATGTATGTATGTTTAAACGCGTGTATGGGTGTGTATGTGCTAATGTTGTGTGTTTTCTTTTTAAAGAAAAACATCTATGCGGTTGACTTCGCAGTCGCTGCCAATATGTTTTGTGCGTAATAAAAACAAAATAAGAAATTAAAAAAAGAAATGCATACCAAGACACAGTCTATGAGTTAGTGAGTGAGTGAGTGCTCTCATTAAAATACTTAATAATACAAATCAAATGAAATGAGAGAGAAAAAAACGGTAAAAGTTGGGTGTTTACGAAGAAGAATACCAAACATTCACAAGAAGAGTATTTAAAAAAAGCAACAAAATTTGTGTTTGTGTGTGAGTGTTTTTGTTTTTGCTACTTTTTGTTTTTCTTTTTTTTTTCTTTTCGTCTTTAGAAGGCCAGTCTACTAACTAGAGTAGTGAGTTTTAGTTGTGAGTTATTTTTGTGTTCATATGCAATTCTACCTACAAATTGTTATTTTGTATTAACCGGAAATAAATAATAAATACATATTTGTTGTAATAATAAAAATAAATACCCTATTAAAGTAATAATAATAAAACGCAAATTTTATTGGGAAAAAAATTCACATAAATATGTAAATAATGGTTTCATAAAATACGAAAATAAAAATAAATAAATTCAAATGAATGAAATTTATAAAAATAGAAAAATGTGAAAATTAAATTAAAAAAAAAGTGATTTAATCAATTGTGTTTTATTTTTAAATATATTAGTTTTATTAATAAATATTTTGTTTTTTTTTTTTTTTTTCAACAATGTTGCTCATTTTATACCGGACAGACATACATACATACTCACATTCGTACAAAGTGTGATAGTTTTCTTCTAGTCACCTACATACAAAAACAATAATAATGAAATAATAAAAAGAAAGGAAAAAAATATATATTTTTTAATACATTTGTTATTTTTCTACGCATTCAGAAATTATTTAAAACAAGCAAATATAACAAAAAATAAAATAAAAAAATATATATAAAGCAAAAATAAAATAATAAAAATAGCAAAATAAATAAAAATAAATGTTTATGTGTATGTGTAGAATTTTTTGCATATTAAGTGATTAATTAGTTAATTAAACAAACGTCATAATAGTAAATTAATAAGAATAACAATACATATTAAAGTGATTCTTATTCTTAAAAAAAAATAAAAATAAAAACAAATAAAACAAAAAAACGAAAATAAAACTAGTTGTAATAATGAATTATCATGATGAAATTCATTTTATTATAAATAACAAAAACAACAATTATAATTATTATGAAAAATATAAATAAAGCTATTAAAAATTTAAACAAATTTTATTAAAAAAAAAACACGATCGCAGAAGAAAATAATAATAGAAAAATAATAACTTTCAAAGTGTTTTAATAAAAATCTAGAAATTGTTATTGTGGTTCATAGAGTATTTCAAAGATATTTTGCTGAAAAAAAATTCCTTAAAACAACAACAACAATAATTTAAGAAAAATAAATATGTAACTAAGAAATAAAACTACAAAATACTACGCAGCAAATTATGCCATATTATTATTGTTATTGTTGTTGTACATGTGTATAGAGAATCTCCTCGTTTCTCTATCCTCTTACACTCGTAGTGTTGTGTTCGCTCTTTTTTCTATCCCATCAACATCATCATCATCATCGTCGTTGTCGCATTTTTTTAGTGATGCCACATGATTTTTATGCAAAATAATTAAAAACAATTAATTTAAACAAAGTAATTATTTCATATCCATTTAAGTGCTACATAAATATACCCATCAAAATTTATATACATGTTTGACGTTGCAATAGAGTTTTTTTCCCATAGATTTATGGTAACAGGCCCAATATACGCGTAAATCTGCACAAGGCGCTGCTGCATTTCATTTCATTGTCATATCAAATTTTAAGACAATGATTTCTAATTTTATTTTGTCAATTTTTGTAAACAATTGATTGATTTTTAAGCCGGTAAAAATACTGTCATCCGTCGTCGCGTACTTTCATTCGCTTATAGCCCGCGAAAGTCTTGGATAACATTCTCATTTATTACATACTCCCGTATTAAATGTATTGACCTATTAATATATAAGGAAATTATAGATATATATATATATATATATATGTGTATATAAAGAGGAACCAAGTACCAGTAACCAAAATTATAAATCAAAGATAAAAAATGAAACTGTCAAAAGGCAGAAAGTGTTAAGGAATAAAAAGAAATAATATTTTTTTAAGAACAATGGACTATGAAAGATTCTGGGTTATATGAATTCGCTTCGAATGAACACAAAGAAGTATCTAAGCAGACTTTGCTACTACATTAACTACTTGGGTTCAATTGAAAACTAAATTACTATTTGGTTTACTTTGTTAAACCTTTAAGGAGACCAATTTGTAGCAATAGACATTTACACCAGGTTGGGAAACTTATTGCACTCAACAAAGAAGTTTTAGATATGATTACATGCTCATTAATTTGGATTAGATTGAAAATTAAACTAATGGAATATTGAGCAACCAAACGTTTAGTTTTATCAAGCTGCTGTTACATATGTACTTGTGTATATTATCTTGCCAACATTCATTTAATTCGTAGAATATTCGGTAATTATTCTTATTCTCTCTGTTTGGAGGTACAGAGGCAGAATTTCTTAACTAACTGGGTTTCGTGGACCCTAAAAATGGTCCCATGTTGCAGATTAAAAACCTTGTGTTCTCAAAGTTCAGTAAGAATTACCAGCATTCAGTTCGAAAGACCAAAGGTATTCGGTGGATATTGTTGTTTGGCAGTATCATTTAGATTCATTGTTAAGATGCTCTCTAAAAAGTTCATGTAGCCCAAAGAATTTTGACAACAATAAAATTACAAACAGAGGTGAAGTCTTCTTGGAGTGTAGAGTATTATTAAAGTTTTATTGCTTAGAAGTTTCACATTGTACATAAATACTACAATTTTATGTAAAGTATAGATAAAACATCATAACGGGGTGATCACTACTTACTCTGCCGCAAATTCGATGAAAAAAATTCTAAATTTTAATGTGACTATTCATTATAATTTTATGTCACTGATGAAGCTTTGGTCTAAATCTTCATCTTAACTAATATTCAAAAATTATTATTTGAAAATATAATTTTTTCAACAAAATCGATATGCATTTCAAAAGTATTAAAAATATTTATTTATAGAATTAAAATAAAAAATTACTTGTATCCTTTTACATTTATACATTTTTTTTCTTTTTTGCAAAAATCTGGTAGCTTTACTTACACAACATAAATTAATAAGAGAGCGGCTTTTACATGTTTTCTATCGGCCTGTCTAGTTCTCATTCAATAATCTCTTCTCTATTTTTAGTATGAGTGTAAAAATATAAATGGGAAAAATTGTTCAAAACAAGTAAAATTCCAAAACACTATTAACAATTCACAATAACAACATAAAATTGAAAAAACAAAAATAAACAACAGCAATACCAACAAAAAAAAAGAACAACAAGAAAAAATAGAGTGTTGTTTTGTTACTCCCCGTTTGTATCACAACTCGTGTCGTTCGTGTGTATGTTTGTATATATGGTGGTGATTGCTTTTCTTCGGTATTCTAAATGTATGTGAATGTGTGTGTGTTGTGTGTGATGTTTTTTTTTTAACATCACCATACATAGATTGTTTTGTTTTATTTTTTTCTGAGTTGTTATTTTTTTTATAATTTCGAATATGTATTTGGTTCTCGGTCGTTTAATATCAGGCTTGACAGTTTACAAATATTTTTCGTTATTTTGGGAATTTTCTGTTGTTATGAAAATTTTGTGTGTTCGTTTTTTTTTTTTTTGTTATAAGACAACTAACTGGCAAGTCTAGTTGTATCGGTGTCGTGAATTATTATTTTATTTTTTTTTTGGTTAGACCACTTAAAACGGGATGCCAGGCTATTGGGGTGTTGTAAAATTTGTAAAGCTTTTTTACATAATTTAGTGTTAAGATAATATTTTATATAAAATTACTATTTATTTTTAATAAATATTTAATTTACTTATTTTATTGTTAAGAGTATATTTTTTCGAATTATGTATTTAGTTATAGTAATTATGTAATTAATATTCTTGGCGTATTTTTAGGTGAAAATATTTAGTATATAAGTTTTTATTGTATCCCTAGTATTAAAGTAACAATAGTAAATATTTACTTATTTATATTTTAATTATTAACAACCTGTTATAAGCTTCTTATTATATTACTAATATTTATTCAATGACCAGAAAAATGTATCATTAGATCAGAATTTCCTTTATATTCCACTTGAAGCCGATTTGATCTCAAACGTTTTAATAATCACAAATGTTAAACGATTATTCTCATGGGAATTTCGCAAATGTTAAAAAGTTCTTAGAATTTTGCATTTTTATCATCCATCGCTAAAAGGGCCGTCATAATCCTGAACATCACGGCTAGCTCAAAGGTATATATAGCGCAAAGGTAGCTGATCTTTAATCTTCAAAATAATTTTGGCATTCATTAAGTTCATTAGAATTATTTGATTTTTCGCCATTTATAGTATATAAAAATAAAATAAATAGGAAATAGGGAGGTACCAATTTCGCATCTGATCATAAAACTCCACATTTAACACTTATTTTAATGATATTTATAATGGTTATCCTAAAATTTCCTCTATCAGTAAAAAAAGATTGTCAAAGTGCTAAAAAAAACCCCACGTCTACGCTTTTTAAAATGCAAGTTTTCAATAGCGAAAAGAATTTCGCTATTGAAAACTTAAATACTGGAAAGACTATACAAAAATTTTATTGAGAAGTCACATCATTCCTTAGTCCTCAAAATTCTGCTACTTATGTAATTTTAAAAGACCATAATTTGTCCTTTTTATTACTCCATGAGATATTTGGTTTACTATGTCGGAAAATGTTGATCTGATATTTTATCATCTTATTAAGTATTTAAACATCCAATGAATTGGAAGAAAAATCTATTAAATTGTCTAACACAAATATATTATACATTCATAAACAATTCTCGACACAAGTGACAAAGGAAAATACTTCACTACCTTAGCCAGCTGCCCTTTCTTTAGCACAAAATCATCACGAAACATACATGTGATGATGATTTTGTGATAATTTCGTTATTTCTAAATGTGATAATTTTAATAATTCATATCAAGATTAAAACGTGATACCATTACAAAATTTCAAATTTTTCCGGAAGCAGCTGTCAAATCTTTATTTTTAAGATGTTGATAAAACAAAAATCCTATTGTATTTTTAAATAATAAAGATGAAAATTCATCTGCCATTAAATGGAGCAAAATTTAAATTTGTATTTGAAAACATCTTAACCGCATTCTTAATATAAGTTTAAAATGAATTTATAGTCTTAGAAGAATCAGAAAGTTTACACCAAATCATTGTTTTTTGGACCCGGCTAAGACATGTCTAATTGATATTTTTTTCTAATTTATAATATAATAATATTGTTAATTAAAAGGGAACACTAAGTAATAAAATATATAACAAGTAACAACAACAATGCAAATGACATCTTTTCTTATAAACATTACATTAGAAAACTTTTTTGTTATCAAGTCAAATACCAAAATTAACACATTTATAGAAGGTGGCAAAATTGCAAAAAAAGCAACAATATGTCGAATACATTATTCTTATTTGTATATGCAGTTTGATGACTGTAACAAAAAAAATAATAATTAGCTGTTTAACTAAGGTCAAAGTTTTTCTCCAATATTGACGTTTGTCTTGATTTCTTAAGACATTTTGGCGAATGTAATTTTTGTTAATGGGACTTTTACATTACCGTTTAACTAATTGGCAAGTCTATTTTAGTATTGTTATGTTTTTTTCACATATTTTTTTGTGCTTCGGCATGTAAATGTATGAGTAGTTAGTTATTTAGTCTCTGAGTTTTGGTTGTTTTTGTTTTTACTTGAGTAGTATAGCGTGTGTATGTGTGTTTGTATGGTGGGGAGAACAATAATAAATACGGCGACGACGTCGACTACGAAGACGACGAAAACAAAAACAACAATAATAATAAAAAATAAAAATAGCGACAAAATAACATAGGCGTAAATACACAAATAGATAAGCGACGGACAAGTCTAATAGGCTGATGCGGAAGCCCACAGTGAGACGGGTGTGTTGTTAAAATACGTTCCTAAATAAAACAAAAAAAATAAAAACAAATCGTAATAAACTAAATAATAGAAAATAATAATAAAAAACACAAAATTTATAAATAAATAAAGAGTAAAAGTGTTAAAAAGTTGTTTTGAATTTTTACATCAAATTAAAAGACAATTTCAAAAGAATTTTAGTTAAAAGCACAGGCAAGGAAAACAAAATTAAAAAAAATCAAAAGAATAAGAGATTAATAAGAAAATAAGTTTTTAAATCAGACGATTCTTTTTGTAGTGATTTAAGCTTGGAAAAAAATGTTGAAAAGAAAAATAGACACGCAAACATAGAAACAAAAAAAAAATAAAATATATTTAAGTGTCTGTAGTAAAAAACATCACCATTGCCACCACCACCACTAGCAGCAGCAGCAGCACCACGAATAGCACCACCACCTTATTACGATTATCATAAAATGAAATACTAAATAATAAAGAAATACTATTGCAACAACAATAACACTGACTACAAGAAAAACAAAAGTAAAGTTATGATAAACAGAAATAATAAAAGCCTGACAGACGGACAGTCAGACTTATAAACTAAATGTTAATGGACAGAAAAGAAAGACAAACGTGCAGACAAATAGTTAGACAGATATACAAAGTGCCACAACAAAACCAACAATAACAATATTAGTAATAAAAAATGCATATGAACATGAAAACGTGTTGTGTTCAAGTGAGACGTATAAAAATTGCATGACGAACACACACAAAACAACCTAAATAATAATAAAAAAAAATATTATTAAAAACAACAACAATAATAAATACCATTTAAAAAATATAAATAAAAATATTTAGTAAATTGAGCTCAGCCGCCACTCTACTCTAGTTAGTATTTTTTTATTTTTTTAATTGAATTGTGCAAAGAATAGAATAAGAAGTAAATACAACAATACAATAAAAAAAAAAATAATCATAACAATAATAATAACAAAATATAACAACAATATCAATGAATATAACGAGGATAAATTGAAAATTAATTTAAGAAATTGAAAAAGTGCTTAAGGATATTTAACGAAAAAAATAAAAACACAAAGTTTTACTTCTGAACAAAAAGGTGTCTAAGGGGATTTTTTAACAGATGTTTTAAAGATTCATATCTTAAGGCCGGGTTAGTTCATTGTTTATGTGATGTTGATATCCCGTTTAATTACAAGAAGAATTTATATATATATATTATACAAAAACGCAGAGTTACCATAAATGCTTCACTAGAAAGAGCCTTAAAATACAACTCTGATTAAAATTAGACTAGTCAAACATTTATCTATTATAATTCTTTGTATATTTATTTATGTTTGGTTATTAATTTCTTTTGTTTATTTAGTAGATTTTTCTTTTTGTTTTGTTAAATATTTTTCAATTTGTAAGAAAAAAGTGGTTATTTGGTAACTTTGCTGGCAACTGTCACGGGTCAACGTAACCATTACTAGTCGTCTTCACCTAACATAATATAACCAGTCGTAAAAAGAAGGGCTAAAGATAAATTATAAAATGCCTTATTTAGCATCTACAAGATCTGCCACTCGCATTGCAACACTATTTCTTTTTTACACGGCGTGTCATTGGACTCAAGGCCTTTCCTTTTCCCTTCCAAAAAGAAGCGAAATGGCAAGAAGTCTTAAATAAATATTCTTTTATATTTTGAATGCTATTAAAAAAAGTATGAAATATATTAAAAAAAAACATGCGGACTTCCTTCTTTATCGACACTTTAAACAAGACTAAACGAGTTTGATAATTATAAGTTTCGTAATTACAATTTTTTCTGTTTGTAATGAGAAAATTAGTTTTTTGTAAAGGAAGACGAGGCATTCTTTAAGTAATTTTTTCAGAAGGCACAAAGGAATGTGTTTAAAATTTTTTGGGAGGCATTTAAAAAGGACTGTTGGGAGGAAATTACATAGAATGCATTCGTTTCAACTGCAACTGACAGCTGAAGTAACATACATACATTTAAATGGATCGAAGCCAAATCAGTACGTCAAACTTTTGCGTGAAGTACTTCAAAGATGACAAATTTTTCAACTTTGAAGTACCGAAGTACGTAAA
>MINK01009832.1:0-11747 GCA_001735545.1 Phormia regina
CAATCCAGAATTCGATTCATATATAATGAATCAGAATTGTGGACCATGTGAAACCGCCTTCTGCAGATCTATGTCATTAGTTAGCACCCACAGCACTCAGAGGCAGAGTGTATTCGCTATTTCCACGTACACAATGTGAACATAAAAAAAAAACGTAAAAATTCCAAATAAATATAAAAATCGCAAAACAAGATCTTTGTTTTGAAAATAAAAATTTTAATTTCAGTTCCATACATATTGACTAATCAATTTGTATATATATACTCTCTTTGTGCCTTTGTGCCAGCCGTTCAGATTTATTTTCATTTCAATTTTTGTATGGGACACTGTGGAGCAGTCTGGACCACAATGATTTTATTACATTTTTAGTCCTTTGAATACTGACTACATATAACCTGCTTATGAATCTATGCAGTTTACTTAACGTTATATTAAGTTTAAAATGAATATTAGTCATTGTTCAAAAAAATAAAAAATAAAAAAATACCGACATTTCAAATTTTCATCCAATAACTTTTTAAAAATTAATCTATATTTCAATAATTTCATTTATGATTTAAATTCAAAATAGTTTGCATACTTTTTACATGTCTACTATATATTTAAATATATTTCTATTAAAATGCTTGGGAAACTCTGAATTTTGTATTGCCTGTTAGTCTATCAATCCTCTTTTCCTTTTGTTTTTACTTTACGTTTTTTTGTGTTTGTATGTTTTTTGCTCATAAAACACCACTTTACCCGCTGTAATAAAAATAAATCATAATATTTTGCGTCCTTTTAACCCACCTTGCTTATTTTCCGCACACATTCACATACATACATTTACTCATCCTAATGTTTTAAGTATGTATGTGTATCCGTATAATCGTGTAAGTTCTCTACTACCACCATTATCGCTGTGAGGTTATAACCCCAGATAATGTATTTAATGCATCCATCTAACGCAATATACTTACATGTTAATGTCTCAGTAACCTGTTCTATGCCTGTTACGCATTTTCTCTCTAAAAAAAAAAGAAAAACAGTAAAAGATACACAAACACATCCGTACACATTTATTTTCCCATTACACTTGTCGTCATCGTCCCATGTTGCTTTTGCCCTTGCCGTCGGTCAATGTTGTTGTTCTTTTATTGCAATCGAACGTGAAACGGGTACATGCTACTTGTACTATTAGATTTTTCTCGTCTGCCGCAGGTTGTTTCTGCAGTACAATCTAATGTTTCCCAAAAGTGTACCTTAGTTTTATTTTCAACTTACAAGCACACACACACATTAAATAAGTTTAAATGAACTGCACGGGGACCACATTATGTTTAAAATAAAAAAAACAACCAACAACAAAAATGAAATTACAGTGTAAAATTAAAGAGGGTGATTTTTTTCTGGTTGTGCGATAACTACTTTAACAATATGTTAACACAGAATCTTATTAGCAACAGTGTTGTTGTCTGTCTGTCCGTCTGTTTCGTTGAAACTCGACAATTTAAATTACTTCACTGACTTTAAATGAACTACACTAACCAAGAGATCTAAAATTCCAAATTCACTTAAGGAAATGTAACATTATTGAAAGTGGAAAATTATTATAATTAAACAAATTTATCATTATAATTGATATTTCGGTTGGAACTACATAGAACATATGATTCATTTACGATTTATGATAAATACACGTAGATTAAGTCATATGCGAATTTTGGAATTTGTAACTTATTTTTAGAAAATCATAGTAAATCCTTTATAAATCAAATTTCTAAAAAATCAATATATTTACTTTTCCACGTCTTGAGAATTTATTAAAATTTATTATTATTATTTTTACTTTTATAGTTTCGAGATATCAATCAGCATAATATTTTAATACCTTTAGACCCTCTTTGATTTGATATTACAGATTTCAATTAAATTCGCTACTGTTATTACCTATTGCAAATGTGGATCAAAGACCCTTCCCGGTTCAAAAATTTGAAGTTTTAAAATTTAAGAAACTATCGAGTTTTTTCTATACTTTATTGCTCATAACTTCTAAACTAATTCTACATTTTATTTTATTAAATAGAATAATATATTGACTTAAATATGACATACATAAAATTTAATTCAAAGGTCAAAATCTATTATATACAATTTAAAGCTAAATATCTAAAAAAATATAATTTTAAAATTATTAAAATAAATTATATATTGACTTAACTTTATTGTATTCTCTAGCCAAAATTCAAGTTTAGTTTAGGAATGTTGTAGCAAAATATGGTATAAATCAAGGCGTATTTATAAGGTGAAGTTGTTAAGCCAGCTGATTTTTGTTTTGGTTTTTTCAGAAGTCAATTTTTTTTAAGTGTGCGTGTATGAAAATAAACAAATTAAAAAATAAAATTATAAAAAAAAATATTACAATATTTTTTTTTCATAACATTATTGAGTTTGTGGGATTAAATTTTTTATTAAAGGATAACTCGTGACTTTACATTAAGAAAATGTGCAGAATTAAGGAGCAAAATGTTCAGAAAATTTGGTTGAGCGATATAAACCAAAATTTAAATTTTTTATAAATTTTCTTTTCTTTGCAAAATTTTTTTTGACAGTCACAAATGCTCAATGTTGGGTTATTGAATTTGTTGACCTAATGCCTTAACCTTGTGTATGTAAATAAAATAATTTTATAAAAATAGTAAATATTATTAAAAACATTTGACTATAGTTTATTTGTAAAATTTTAATTTTCTTAGAAATTATTAATCTTATTCACTTATTTTCACTTTTTTGAAAGCAATTATTAAGAACTTCCAAAAAAGTTCAAAATATGGACTTTGTTTCTGTTTTGAAGTGGAGAAAATGTTCTCTTTTTTGAAACTCTTGATGGATTTTTTCCTGGAAAATAGTTAACACAATATTTTTTCAGAATTTTAAATATTTTATATATCTAACTTTGACCTATGAACTTTTAATAGAAATTATCATTATACATACCTTTATAAACATAATATTTTGGTCTTTAATATGGTAGATTTATCGAGCCTAGTTAAATTTATTAACAATTAAATATGTAACTTTTTCATTAACCTCAATAATTTCTCTGTCGAAAATTTGTGCCAATTTGGTTCATTAATATAAACCGGTTCCTCAGTTCCAGTTGAGAACCAATTGACACCTAACTCGTCACTATAGTTTTAAGTGCGTAATTTGCCGCCACACGTGAGAAATAGTAATCAGTGACTGAGTGGTTAACGTTGGAGACTACAAAATAAAATACGTTAGATAAGCTCGAGTTCGATTCGAGGTCGCGCCATTGATATTAAGGAAAAATTGTAAAATAAAATTAAAACATACATTTAATAAAAAAATGTTTAAAAGGTACAGAATTTTTATCAAATTTTTGTTATATTAATTGACACTGAACCAGTCCTCTAGAACCAGTACTATGACCTATCATGTGACTTGTCTCAAGGGGCTAATTAGCCACTTCCAATGACAGTCCCATTTGTGCAAAGTTTTTTTTTTTTTTTATTTCTAGAAGGTAAAAAAAGGGTAAATTCGGTAACCTTATAGCTGATACAAAAAAAAGTTTAATAGTTATCGTTATTCATTAAAAAAAATAATTGGACAATTGGATTCTGAAAATCGACCGTTTTAAGGAGAAAACGGGTAAAAACTGTATTTTGTTGCTTAAAACAGATAAAATGTATATCGTATTCATAACTTATTAAAAAAAAATTAGAAATACAAATTTGGTACTTTTTAGAAATTCAAACGTTTAAGGGTTAAAATCTTACCTATTTTTGGTACTTTTTTTCATTTAATTTTTTTATATTTATTGAAACATTCATATGATACTTTTGATATTTCAATGGGTGAAAAAAGTACCAAAAAAGGGTAAAAGCCGGAAATTATATGGTATTCAAATTTAATAATGAAATTTCAATTACATTAAACGTAGAAACATGAAATATGGAAAATGTAGTCATATGTAGTTAAGAATTCTCAAGTGTGGAATTTGTAGTACTTAAAGATACATGGTTCAGTGTGAAAGAAGTCAATTTCTGTAATATTTAACCTAGAAACATGAAATTAAATATGCATGATCCGATGTTGGAATGGTACTTTTTGAATTTTCAATAATATTTAACCCAGAAAGATGAAATGAAAGATATGTGCTCTTAAAATAATAAGAGAGGTTTTTCTGGTCTTTTTTCTTTTAAAAGTACTTTTTGAATTTTATAAAATATTTACCAAAGAAACAAGAAATTAATAACATGTGGTCCTAAATGAATGAGAATCTATAAGGGAGAACATTGTGGTACTTTTTCAATGTTCTATAATATTTAATATAGAAGCATACAATTAAAGGTATTAGTTCCTAAATTAATGAGAGTTCATAAGAGGGAATTTTGTGGTACCTTTTTGTTCTGATGGCAGTTTTTGAATTTTCTATAATATTTAAACTAGAAACACAAAATCAGAGATATTTGGTCTTAAATTAATGAGAATTCATTAAAGGGGACTTTGTGGTACTTTTTTGTTATTTTAATGGTACTTTTTGAATTCTATAGTTGTTAATTTATAAACATAGTCCTAAGTCAATAATTAAAATTTTAATTTTTCATACAAATTTTAATTTATATGATACGTTTTTATTCAACAAAACCCGAACAATGCCGGGTCAATCAGGTCAAAATAATGGAACTAACTTTTTTTACATATACTAAAAGTTAAAAGCCTTAAAGTTTTTTTCGTGAGTTTTTTAAGTTTATAATATCAATATCTATCGATACCCTTAAAAAAGCGAATTTAGAATTGGATCTTAATGGATATCACAGGAACTATTTTGAGGGAAAGATCTCAAATTTCATAGGAAGTATATCATTTTTAAAATTATATTATTAAAATTATAAAAATATGCTATCTATGAAAATATATAATTAATATGCTACTGAAACCAAAAAAGCTTTATTAGGCGTACATAAAACTATATCTTAGTAAAATTTCAACTTTCTAATAATTCTAATAAGAACTCTAAATCACTAAATATTCAGAGTTTTTATTATAGAATATGTTTAGAAATATCCTGTGAATGATGTACATCAAATGTCTTTAGATCGGTCCAGTAAATTATGTATATTCATTTTATTAATATAACAACAATATAATTTATTAATATCGTAGCCGTAAACAATTTATTTTGTAACCGTAATCAATAATTTCAAATGTGTTCAAAATATTGTTGATTCAACAGCATACATACATATATACAATACTCATACATACTTATAATATATTTGTATTCTTAATTCATATGAACAATGCTAAATATTAAAAGCTGTTGCACATTACTCGTCGACCAGAATAAGTGCCCGTTGTGGTGTTGGATATGAGATACAAATCTACTTTATAACTATTTACTGCATAAACCTGTAAAGTAGAATTGATGGGATAAGTGATTGGAGTGAGAATATGAAATGGTGTTTTTTGATAAACCCCTTGGTTTTCTCATTCATTCACTTACTTACTTACTACTTACTTACTTACTTGCAATGCAACTCAAGCAACAACACAGATAATAATAAAAATAATAAAAGAAAGGGGGAAACGAATAGAAAAACAAATTTGTTTGAAAAGTAAAAATAAAATAAAACAAAAGTAAAGTAAAAAAAAGAGGATAATAACAAAAAAAGAGTAAATAAAATCTATTACGTGGCAAACCACCCCGTATTTATGTGGCAATTTGTTGTTTTATGATTGTGTACAACGCGTAAAAATAAAGTGTATCATTTTCCCATTTACCGCACCCCTCCTTAATTTTTTCAATCCATCCTCAGCCACACAATTTCAATTTATGAAGATTTGTGTGTTTGTAACTGTCTATGTGTGTATGTTTGTTTGTATTTGTATTCAGTTCCTTCAAGACAAAGTATGAGAGCAGTTTGTACTCCCATACGCGTATGTATGTTTTGTTCATGAATAGTATTTGTGTGTGTGTATGTGAAAAATGTATCGTACAATTGTTGCCCTACTGCACTTGTTTTGATTTGTTTGGAATAATAACAGATGCTTACTGAACATATTATTATTCATTGTTGTTAAAAATATTATTAATGGTTGACAATAGATCTCGCTCTGTAATGTTGTTTACAAAGCACTTTCGACCAGGTCTACTTTACTTCCACTAATCATTAACCCTATAGTGGGGTTATATACACATACATACGTATAAATTTGTTACTTTTCTTGTATTGTTCGTTTATGATTTTGTTTCTTTTTTTTTTTGTTTGTTATAATTATAAATATTGTTATTGTTGTTGTTTGCTGTTGCTTTTGTTTGCAAATTACAATTGTGTAAATATTTAAACTACTTGAAAATTACTCATTAGTGTTTTCTGCAATTAATGTTTGATTTATTCAACATCTAACACACTTACAGACAATGATCATATTTATATGGACACTTAACGGACAAGGGCTTATCAAAATCATATGTTAATGCTCATATGTATATAGTATAAAAATCGATATAAATATTAAACATTTTATAATGTATTTTCCTATAGTGAATATAAAAGTTGGACCAGATCTATTAATATTATGTACATTGGGGTGGCCCCGTTTGCATGGAGAAAAATAAAGGTACCCAACTCAAATGAAAATTTACTTCATTCTAAGATACCGTTTCTCAAAATTTTCATCCTGGTTTTATCCTTTCATGAGCTAAAATAAAATGAATAAAGGTAATTTTTTTAGGTTTTTGCCATTTTTTCATATTTTTCCATGGGAATAATTTGAAAATTTGGTATCCTAAGATAGGTCTTTAGAAGGCGTATTTAATGCTAAAACGTACATTTTGATTTATGTCGACATTTGTCTGAAATTTTGCAATTTTCCATAAAATATTTTAATATTTGAATGTTTTACAAAAAAATATTTAATGAAACAAAACCAAAATAATACAATATAATCGTCTAATATATACACCGAAATGGTTTTCTTCATTTCTTATTATACTAATTTATTAAAATTTTATATGTATTTTTCAAAACATAGATTCATTTGAATATAATTTATTCAGTATAAAAGGAATTTATAAGATATTGATACCACAAAACGCTTATTTTTATAAGCTTTAAAATGATATATAACACTTTATAGTTTAATTATTTCATTTATGTAAAAAAAGAAAAACTTTTAGTTGAATATCGACAAAATTTATGCTAAAATTGCATTTGTTTACATAAATAACATGCAGAGAAACTGTTAGAAAAAAATAAAATGTAAACAAAAAGTATTAACATCATGTTGATTTATTATGTTATTTCATCAACATAAAGTTAACAATCTTTGTTTACATTATTTCTTTTTTAGCATCAATTTTGTCGATATTCAACTAAAAGTTAATATTTTTTCCTTTTTTACATAGCTAAACTAATTAAACTATAATGTGTTATATATCATTTTAAAGCTTAGAAAAATAAGCGTTTTTTGACGCAAATATCTAATAAATTCCTTTTATATTGAATAAATTGTATACAAATGTATCTATGTTTTGAAAAAATAGGTAAAAAAGGTAGTACAATAAGAAATTAAGAAAACTATTTCGGTGTATATTACAGGATTATATTGTATTATTTTGGCTTTGTTTCTTCAAATATTTTTTTGTAAAAATTTAAAATATAAAGTATTTATGTGGCAAATTGCAAAATATAAGACAAATGTGAACGTGAACATCTTTTTCGTCACTTCATTTGAAAACAATATGGTTGCTATTAAAAATAGTAGCTGACATATTTTTCAAAGATAACTAGATCAAACATAATTTTAAATATTGCTTTGGAAAAATAATATGAGGCAAAACGTGTGTTAAGATTTTTTCAATCGCACTCCTTTTTTAAAATTGCTTTTATTTTAAATTTATCTACTTTGTACTTATATCATTGTCCAACCACTGTATATCAATAAGAAAGACAAATGAATCTGTCATATTCTCATTAAAATTGTTTGTTCTTTTTGTCAATGATATACAAATATTTAATAATTATGAAAAGTATGTTATTTTAATAGAATCGATAGATTTTTTTTTCAAATATATAAATAATATCAGCCGTATTCACAAAAAAATAATATATGTTTGATAAAGGTTTACTAATTTTTTGTATGTACATTTCCATAAGAAAAAAATAGTAAACCTTTATAAAGCACACAATATTTTTTTGTAAATACGGCTGTATAAATTTAAGAATTTAATCATTTTTTCAGAAATTGTTTTTTTATGGGTAAATATGTACTAAAAAATTTTATTAAGAAATGTTTGCACAAAAAATGAAAGAAAAATTTTGTTCACAACAAAATGTCATATTTTATTTTTTTGTTATCCACTTATTTAATTGTTTTTTGTTTGTATATCATTCTAATTTATACAATTGAGTGACATTTCTGTATATGAAATTTATAAAAAAAGAAATAAAAGAACAAAGTCATAAGAATTTTTGTAAATACATAAATATAATTAGCATTATGCCAAAATCGACTTTTTGTGAAAAAGAAAATGTTTCATTAGGGCTTCAGCAGCAACTAATTCCATTATTTACAAAATTCTCGTATTTTTAGGTCCCCTGACAACATTTTCTATCTAAATTTTGTCTTAAACGTCACTACGAGTAGTTCTTCACAGTCGAATATGATATTATTTTCATGTCGAAAAAGAGTCAACGTCGGAAAAAACGTGCCTCAGTTTTAATAGTTTTAAGGTGACACTTTCTAGTGCTTTTTTGGAGTGTCGAATTAGTGTTAGTTAGAAGTGTAAAAGAGTAATGTAGGAAAGTATCGAAAAATTATCGCTTTTTATAATAAAAATACAGTAAGAGGAAAAAATATAGAAAATGAAACAAATGAAAAATATACTAGAACTAAAACACACTTAACCTATTTTTATATAAAAAAACATAAATAACAATATTTTGTTATTTTAATAAATTTAACATAAAATATTAAAAAATTAAATAATTTATATAAATAAGTTATGAAATTAAAATAAGTTAAATAATTTTTTTCCGTCACTACAAAAAAAAATTATATTGAACACTTTATAGGTTCTACATTAACTGAGCGAATCATATCGTGACCGTTCTCTCTCCTTTGTTCTCGAAGGTAAACAGTCGCCTAAAGCAAAATTTTGGGATCATAATTCGATGATAATGTATTTAGTTATTGTAATTTGTGCATTTTCTACATTTGAACATATAAAGGTGACTAAAAGAAACTTTTTTTAAAGAAGAATCCAAAAACTTACATCCAATTGCTGGCAGGGTTGTTGAAAAAAATCAAAATTTTGACCTTAAAATTTTCAAAAAAAAACTTTTTTGAAATCGGTTGTAAAATAACCAAAAATCATTAAAAAATGTTCTAAACAAAAATATTGATATAAAGAAAACAAAAAAATAATAATAGTAATAATAATATTACAAATAAACAGGCGTAATGTTGTTTACGAGGTGGTAAAGTCGGCGAACCTCCCGCTTTTTGAATATGCATTCTTTTTTTTAAATGAATGAGTAAAATTTGCCAAAAATAGGCTTTATGTGTTATGAATGTTATGCCAATATAGTCAATATAGTTGTTGATGACTATATCTAAAATTCTGCGGTGGTGCTTGAAAATAAACTCCTAAAAGTTATTTATGAATGAAGGTGAAAAATCGAATTTTTAATTTTTTCGATTTTTCTTTTCCATTTATTTGAAGTCATTAATAATGGCAAAACATAATATTTTCCCAGTTTTTGTCGCGTTAAATGTTAGCAGTTATAGTTTCTAATTTTCTAACCAAGTTTCGTTGTTGCCATTTTGTTTTTCTCAGTGTATTATTGCAACAATATCGAAAAATGGAAGACTAATAAAACTAATAAAAATATTGTTGATTTTGTAAAAGTTAAAAAAAAAAAAATAAAGGCTACCCTATATTTCCGTTTTAGCACAAACGATGGGCACCCTAATTAGATATTAAGGCTGCAGACTCTACTTCCGAAGCATTAAAAATTATTTAGCGAAAATGAAAAATTGTTCTTTTTTTTTGGCTATTGAAAATAAATTAAATTGCTAAAAGCTCCACTATTTTTTAACAATTAAGTTATTTCCTATAGCACAGTGGATCCAAGAACCTTTTAGGAAATGATTTTGTAACTATTGAACCTTTCGTAATTTGATTGCAGACTTTCTGGAAGGACTTAAAATTTAGCATTTTTGAGATTTTTTAATAAAATTAAATTTAAATTTAAACTTTAATTTAGTGATATTTTATTACAATTTCGGTATAATATATATAAATTTGTACTAAAATCAAAGAATTAAACAAATTTCGCTTATATGCACGAAAATACCGTATAAAACATGTTAAAAAAATAATTTTTTTCATGAATGGTCACTCTGTCGTTATAAGTGGCCTCCGCACTTAGTTCCATAGACAAAAATCAAAATAAAAGCATATTTCAAATTCAGCTGAAATGCACGTTTCTGGAAATCTAACATATAGATCATATAATTAAAAAAGATTTTTTTAAATAAAGTTATGTTTGTGGCTGTTAGAGGGCGCTAATTTCAGAGAATTTAAAGCCAATATTAGTGAACCAAAATGCTGGTTTTAAACTATTTTAAGAAAAAAAATCGTCAAAAATTAATTTTTTGATGAAATATTTCGATAAAAAAATACTTTCTATTTTTTGCCCCAACTAAAAACAAAATAATAATTACAAAAATTTATAAATTTCCGTTTATTACACAAAAGTAAAAATTCTTTATGTTGAAATATTTCGCTTTGTTAAATCGACGGTGCTTTAGAATTTAATAAAATATTGAAAACTAAAAAAATATAACAATTTCGGGCAGGAAATCGGTGGAAATTAGTCAAACTAATAATTTACTCTACATAAAATATTGGTGCAAACATTAAAATATTATATAGTAGTGAAAGGGGTTGGGGGAGGTAAGGTTTACCTTGCTGCTATTAAATAGAATATTGTCTGACTTTAAAACAACAATTTTTAATAGATTCGCAAAATTTTGATACTGTTTTGACCAGTAGTTTAGACGAAAATGCGTTTTTCATATATTAGATTATATGAAAGGTAGGCGTGTTCCTGCTTCGATTTTTTCTAAACTTTGTACATATTTACTTTGGGCAGTATAATATAAGTTAATATATGTGCAAAGTTTCAATTATTTATTTATTTAAAAATTTAGATAATACATTAATGTATATACTAAATATACACAAAAAAAAGTCACCAATTAACAAATATATATGAAAATAATTCATTCAATTACTAATTACTAAAAACTACAAAAAATACAAAACAGAAAAAAATTCCCAATTAACAAATTAATTAAATCAATCAAGTAGATGATTGAATGAATTAAAAATGTGTATAGGAAAAAAATCATATCAAAATTTATTTTTTATTTTATATTTCTTGAACATATTTAATAAATTTGGATGCAAAATTAAACAACTGAGTTAATTGTAAAAAAGACGGTAATAATTTTTTCTGTGTATGTATATATAAGCTATAGCAACTAGGCCTTAAGCCAAGATATCTACAGAAAATAAAAAATTAAAAGATATGATAAGAATATAGTAATAAATAATTATAATTAATTTATATTAATGGTGTTGATTAAATTTTATCATATAATTTAGTTCTTTTCAAAAAGTTTATAATTTGTTTAATAGAATATTCGCTAGGAGATGACAGAAATTCAAG
>MINK01009835.1:0-12079 GCA_001735545.1 Phormia regina
TCAATTACGAAATTTGTAATATTAATTAATTTTTAATTGATTTTGCTCCAATCATCAAAGTGATAATATTGATAACTACAATAAATGATTTTATTATTACTGCTTTTCCCTAAAAAGACATAATGAGCTGAAGATTGTTGAAAAAATAGTCAAATTTATTTTATTTCTACATTTTTATAGATTTTTTTATATTGTTTTGCAAGAACTGTCAATTTATTTAAAATATAAATTTATACCAATTATAAAATTAATTATATTAACAAATAATATAATTAAACTCCAATACAAATTTAGTTAATAATTTAATTAAGAAAAAAATTGAAATATTTTTTTCTGTGTATATTTTTCTTCTAAATTACTCGATGTCAAAATTATTCATTTGTTCTGAAATGGATAAATATTTTATGATTATGACATGATTCAAAATTCAGGAAAAAACCCAAATTTTAGATTTCATTATGAAATGAAATCTAAAATTTGGGTTTTATTTTATTATTGTTTTTGAAATAATTTCATTACTTTTAGAATTTATTTCATTTAAAACATTTGGGATTGAATTCATTTTTTTAGGTTCTTTTTTATTTCATTAGGAGTTTTGTCATTTTGCCTGTTTTTTAACATTTTCACACACATACATGAAGTTTACTGAAAATAAATCTAGAAAACTGAAATACATAATAAATTATTTTAAATACAGTTTTTGTTTTTAATTTCCGCTATTTCGTTAATTTTCGGTTCCGAAAACATTTTAGTGTCGAGTAATTCTCAAAAAGTACAATATTAAAATAAACTTTAAAATTATAACGGTTTTCGAAAAATATTTTCAAGGAAAACGTGATCTAAAGCCTATACTCGATTCGGCTGAGTCGAATTTTTTATTCCCGTCATCACTTTAAAGGTAAATAAATTGACCTTTGTGCCACATTTTCACATTTATACTAAACCACATTTTTGAAAACAATTGTGTCAGATTTAAGAAGTTCAAAAACGCGTTTTGAGAGTTAATAACTGCAAATAACTCGGTTGTTTATAGCTCTATGTTAAAAATCACATTCTATTAAATTAGTTAAATATTGACTATAATTATTGGCAAAATTAAATTAAGATTCAAATTCAAAGCTACATAGATTCCGCTGCATATGATATCTTAGTAAATTATGATAAATATGTTCATTAATCCTATTACCAATTTTTTCATCTAAATAACTTCACTTCTCGAAATAAATCGTTACATAAAACATTAATGAGATTGTATCATATTACATAAAAGATTTTAATTCATTTACATTTATTTATTTTATTTATTTTTCGAACATCAGACGGTTTTTTCTTAACCAAATTATATAACCTCCCTCGTTTGATGCAATTACAAAAGAAAATAAAAATCCACTAAATATAAATTTCAAAATAGATCGTATGTTAAACAAGCCAGACATACTAAACACTTAAAGTCATCATAAATCAAGTGAAATTATTTCAACATTTTGCAAAATACTAAAAAAAAATCAGCATTAACTTTATAATAAATCCTAAGTAAACTTTAAGGTCAAACTATAAAAAAATCATACAAAACAAAAGCATTAAATGTTTAAACAAAAAAAAAACATCAAATAGAGTAAAATTAAGAAAAGAAATAAAACCTTAAATAAAAATAGCAAATGAGCTGCATTAAATAAAAAGAAAATTTGTTTGGTTTGTTTGTTTCCTCTTATCAATAAAAATTGCATGTAAAAACTCTATACGTCATACAAGAAACACGAAGAGCCTGAACAAGAAAAAGAAGAAGAAAAAGTAGGAACTTTATCTTTAGCCATACTAATGGTTTGAGTAACAAACATTTGTTTTATTGTAGCTAAATGGCGCTAGCAATTTCATGTTTGTTGCAAATGCAACATTTATTCACTATTTAGTACTTAAGAAGAAAACTTATAGACTTGACTGAATAAAAACTGAATTGAATCTAGTAGAAGTTACAATTGTAATGAAGTAAATGACTTCTTGTTTGTGGCAAAGATTTATGTTGGCTTTTTAAATAAAAATGATTAAAACTGAAAATGGAATGTATTTTTGTTGCATGTAATGAAGCAAAAAATTTAACTTGCTGAAGAGTTGTGAGAGATAAATTAGATGAAACTACTTACCACCATCAACCAAAAAAAAAATAAAATAATTATAATAAAACTAAAAATAATAAAAAAAGGTTAATGCCGGTATTTAGGTATTTTTTTAACAAACACTTAGAGATTTTAAGCAGAAGAATTAATAAAAAGAGTTTCTATTCTCTTTAATAAAAAATAAAATAGAAATTTTAACGAAAATGTCATAAAATTAAGTAACATTTATATTAAAAAATAAGCAAAACAAAGGATATTCTTAAGATGACTAGATATTAGAAGTTGTTGTATAGCTTTAGGATGAATTAATCAAATTTAATTGAAATAAAAATGTATTGTGTACTTTTAGAAACAAAATTTAATGAACTATTATTATGTTTTTACGCAGCGTTTACTCGCGAAAAATAATCGTGATTAGTGAAGCTAATAGCAAATAAAACCTATAGCGTTGCCACTTCCTTTTACGTTCATGGTATTATAGATGATAATAGTTTTTTATCTGTCCCATCTGGCACGACAAATAAGGAAATATATTTTTTTGTCCAATTTGCGTATAAACAGTGAATTTATTTTTATTTGCAAGTTATTTTTATTTACAATAATCGCGCGTATAAACATAATATATATTGTATAAGTTTTGGTCCGATTTGGCATCATGTCACTATATTAAAAAAGCACTGAAGTGGAAACAAACCAATAACATAGTTTTTATACCAAGAGAAATCAATTCTCACATTTGTCTGGAGCTAAGACCATTGGGTCCTTGTGAAAAAAGCATTGAAGAAGTGTCCTAAAATATCGAAGATTTAAAAATGATATGAAAATGACTGAAATAACATCAAATCTCCAATGGAGCAGATCCTCCAATTCATAATTAATGAATAAAACTTTAAAAATTATATTTTTCTGTCAACTGTAATGTGATATTAACACAAGCGTATCCAAATTATTCGATTTTATATATGTTGTTTTTCGAACGCATTTCTAAATCCAGTGCATATTTATTATAGTTAATTTATTTACATTTATTATAAAAAATTTCACTAATAGAACAAAACTAATTCTTTACTATATTAAGAAAGTGTATTCCATTATGCTGGTGTCTGAATAAACTTTTTCAAAAATATATTCTTTAATAATGAACTCGAGTCCAAATTAAATTAAATTTGATTATTTTAAGAAAAGTTAAAATATATATCCTTTGCCAATAAAAAAAAAATTCTATGCAATTTATAATTATTTTTTTTTTTTTTACAGCATTTGATTAAAATAATAAATTATGCAAATATTTAAAAGTATAAATCTTAAATTTTAAATTGATTTAAAAATAAATTCAAGAATTTATAGCTGGGAAAAGGGAAATTTAATTGAATCAAATTGCACTAGAAATAAAATATTTCTTTTTATGTAGCACACTTTAAGGATAAGTATTTAAAAACCATCTGTTGCATACTTCCTAACTACTAAGTTCAAGAAAATCATTGAGAAATCTTTAAAACTTAAAACATCCTATATATAATTCATTCTAATGCAAATCTCTTAATATAAGTATTTTATATCTCTTGTCACCATATCAATTTCTTAATTCCCTTTATAGTATCAAAATCGTTTTTAAATATAGTTTAAAAATCTATTCATTGCAAAAAAAATATATATCTATGCAAATAGTATTTTTTTTTAACAAATAAATATCTTTGGGGGAAAATCTTATTAACCTCATCATACATTTCACTTTTTAGCACTTAATACCAGTGGCCCTGATAAAAATAATACGCCAACCATTCAGCCAGCCATTCTCAGCTAAACATGTTTTAACAATAGAGTGTAAAATCTTTTACGTAAATCGCAATACTTTTTTTTCTCTTCTATTATTTTTATTTTTTGTTCTACTATACTTTTGAATAATAGTTTATTTCTGTTTTAGACTCTATTGTTTTGGTAGCTTTAAGCAAAAATATTTCTTCAATATGGCCTCACAGTGACTGGCTGGCTGGCTTTATGGTTAGCTCTGGCATTATTGTTTGGTTTCGTAATAGAAAAAAAAAGAACGAAATATCCCTAAAGTGTCATATGAACAAAAATCTAAAGCCTTGAACAATAGTTTCAGCTGCTACTGATGTTGTATACAAATTTACTTATGACTACGACATACAACTGCTACAACGTGCTTAGAAAGCATTTTTTTCTTTCTTTCTATGAAACAGAAAGCAAAAACAAAAAGAGAAAAAAAAAACATTTTCATTTATAAATTTTTCTTATTTAAAATTTATATAACAATTTGTGTTTCTTATTTCTTTTTTCTTTTTTACTGTTAATGAATTGCTTGGCAAAGAAAGATTTGCTATTTTAGTAATAAAAAGAAAAAGGATTTAATAAATTTTAAGCCTTTAAGTAGGCAATTGTATATGTATAAAACTTTCAGCCTAAATGTATAACATAAAATTGTGATAATGATAATTGTTGTAAGGCATATGAATTTCAGTCTTTTTTGTTTTTTGTTTTTTTCTCTGTTTTACTGAGTAGATTAAGTAAAGTTATTAAAAAGTTTAAATTTTTCATTCTCCAACCATTTTCCACAATTTTGTTGATATTAAGTTTTTTCTTTTATAGCTCCGAGACAAAGTTAATTGTATTTGTGTAAAAAACAAGAAACAATTTAGAAATTTGTGTATTTTAATAAGAAAGAATTCCACATTTAAAGGAATTTAGGATTTAAATTTATTGAGGTTAAGAAGGTTGGTGTTGGAAAGGTACATGGAAAAAAACTGATTATATTTTTTTTTGACATTAAAAAAAAATGTTTGAAAGTAAAAGTTTACGAAAACAAAATTAACATCTAAGATATGTCTGCCAGCAGCTAAATATTTCCTTGTTTAAATAAACAAAAATAGTGAAAAAAAAGATAAACATTTAAAATGGAATTGAAATAATAGCTGAAGTATTTACATGAAAATTTATTTTACGAATTAAAGGTTAAAGTATAGTATCTGCTTCCTAAGCGTTTAAACATATGTCTGAACTTTATATAACCCAGCAGTTTTTATACTGAAAATTACCGGCCGCTCTCTATCGGCTAACAAAGAGCTTACTGACAATTACAACTTTAATGATTCTATGGTAAGCGGAAAGAAGATATCAACAATTTTTAATTGACTCATTATAACCAGTAAAGTAACTGTGTGCGCACAAAAGTTAAACTTTGCAGCATCGTAGTCGTGGAAGTGTCTATTGTCACTTTATTGGCCCTTCCTTCGAGAACAACCTTATGATAAAGTAACAATTCATTTAGGTATCTTGTACACTACAGCCACCATAGTTGGCTGGTTCTTCGAACCGGATATTTGTTATGGAGGAAGCATTTACATTTATAACATCAACGTTTACTCAAAATTCTTTAAGTTGTCTCAAATGTTCGGTGTTGCAAATTGAGATCTACAAAATTCCACCAATTAGTAACCAGCTGACAACTGCTCTATTTAGCGAGAACTTCATCCTCCCGCGGTTTTCAAAAAGGAACTCAAGGTTGTTTAGCTACTTAAAACGAAAAACGAGCAATAAAAATAATTTGAAACAATTTGTTCATGAAACATTTAACTTATATTCTACTTCTAAGAACAGTATGATTTATCTTGAGCTAGACTCATATATAAATTAAATCTTTATTAATTACCATTTCACTCTCTTTTTGACTATAATCTAATAACAGTCATGTGTCTGTCAATTGTAATTCCAATGGTCTTTAGTATAATCAGAAAGTCAGTTTAATTAGAACCATTAACTTTACAACCAGAAAGTTTTACATTTGCATGATTTTACCCCAAAGATTTTTATTTAAATTTTTAAAGAAAAATTTCCTGTTGAACGACTGACTTTAACATGTCAAATTAATTGCGTATAAAATTTTTATGGCAACAGAACTAAAATCAATACTTCGATCCGGATTTCTGTATTATCAGCAATAACACTCCGACTTGTACAGCAAATATAAAACAAATAAAATTAAGGAGGAGAATTTTGAGAATATTAAAAATAAAAATTCTTTGTGACTAGCAATTGAAATTTCAGTCAGGGCAATTAAATATAACTTTTATTTAATTGCCCTGACTTTTCTAAATTTTCTCATACTTTTCTATTTTCCTAGCGAATAATTTTAAAACCAACACCTTACAACAAAAACTAAATAAAATTTCCATTCACTTTAAATGTTTACAAGGAAATCAATAAACATGGAATATAAAAGCATAACGCAGCTTCATAAAGAAAATTAACTTGTTTCATTAAACACTTTTTGAACGAAGAACATAAAAACACATGATGAACGCAATCTTACTGGTATGCCAGTGATTGTGTTTAACACATCTTAAAATATTTTATGGACAACGCGACCACATAAGTTGATCTGTTAACCATGAAAAAGGAAACAAAAAGGACTATAAAAGCCGCCAGATAAGATACCTTAACAGGTAAAAACAATGTTTCTTAACACCTTAGCAATTTTCTGCTGCTGCAACCAAAAAGAATTCCAGATGAATTACGTTTAACAAAAAAAAAAAAAAATTGGTTCTCAAGAAAACATTTCCTTTGACAACAAATGCTAGTGAGAACAAACTTTTAACACTAACACTATCAACTATAATAATGTAGCATTGACCCAAATGATTCCTTTAAAGTCATGTTCGAAAATAAAGGAAAAAAAGTTTCGAACTATGAACGGAAGCCAATAAGCAATTAAATACATCTAAGTAAATTCTTACAAAACACGCACTAATTCCGTAACCATATTTAAACTTTAGTTACGAATACTTTATTACTCTTACCTCATGCTTCTAAGTCGACAATGTTCGTTGGTTGTTTGGTTAGCTGGTAATTGCTGTGACAGTTGGTTGCATAGCTGTCGTTGTTGTTGTTGTTATTGTTACTTTTGTTACAACATCTAGTGATGCTGGCTGGTTGTTGTTAAAGTAGTTAAATGAAAACTTTGAACTTAGCGGTTTTTTTGTTAATATAAAAAGCATAAAAATTCTTTAAACAAGTTTTTATTTTATTTAATTTTATTTAGTTGTTATTATATTCTTTTATACTCTTAACTCTCTCTCTCTCACTCTTGTGCTCTTAACATTTAACAATAATAAACTATAAACTATTACGAATTAATGTTTACGACAGTATTTGGAAAAACAAAAAGAGCAAAGTAAACGGAAGACAGACGCATAAAATTGTTCGGACAGCGGCTGTTGCAGGAAGGCAATTGTAGGAATGAAAGACACGCATAAAGTTACCAACAATACGAGTATGAGATGAGACATAAACATGGTCATGAACACACACACGCAATGGAATGGATGGAAATGATTTAGACTGCAACAATAACAACAACAAGAACAACAAAAAATACCCAAAGTAACTCACACATTTTATTAAGTGGGTCTATTGATAATTTATTGCGCATAGAAATGTAATTTCTTAACATGGTCTGGCAATAAAAAAAAAAAATATTAATATTCTTGTAAAGTTGATTCGAGGATTACAGGATCAAAAAGCTTTCAAGTTTTATCACTCAGTTTCAGCCGACTTAGAAAGCAGAGAAAACTTTGAAGGTTTTGTTTTCCCTAAGTACACAGAAAAAATTATTGCTATAATATTTGTTTTATAATAAAATTTTATTAAAATAATTATTAAATTTGAATATTTTGTTTTATTGGTTTTAAATAATTTTAAATCTAATATCAAAATAGAAACAATTTCTCTAATTTTTGACAATATAAAATTAAAATTATTATTTATGCAAATCACTAATGTACAGTAAAATGATTGAAATAATATCTGTTTTTACATGAATCTTGTTCGTAAACAAGCACTCAAATGCCTAAACGCTTTTAATGTTTCTTTTTATCTGTTATATCTGTTACTGGAGTTTTATTATGTTACTTGTTCTATTGCAGTTTAATCCAATTTTTCTTATCTGTCCTTTTTAGTCAGTTTCGAGGTCCTTAACTGAAGAAAACTTGAATATATTATCAAGAATATTCCTAAACTGTAAACGGTAAGTTTAAGAAAATTATAATTATATTAAATTTAAATGACGATTGATTGTATTTTTATGATGATTACATCATCATTGTGATTTGGAAGAAGAATCAAAAAAATTTCAACATCGTTTACTTTTTGTACTATAAAGTATTGCTCATAATTATATTTGTTTAAATTATCTTATTAACTTTCCATTTATGGCTTAAATTTACACGAATACTATTTATTAAACATGCAATTTTTATGGTAGTAAATAATTTTGTAATCTGATTTTTAAAAATTTAATTAAATATTTTATAAAATTAAAAATAAATATTGTTTGAAAATCTAATTGTATTTTGTTAACATTTTCAAATATTCCAATTTATAAATAGTAGAAATATTTCAAATACGAAATTTATTTTTTTCTGTGCATTAACAACTTATTTCACAGAAAAATACTACATGTTGTTTTCTAACCTCAGATGTGGAATTTTTGATCCAATTATGTTTTTTCTTTATTTTAGCAAAAATTACAAGATTTGTGTCCTACTTGTACATTAATGTTATTAAGAAATTAAAGAATTGACTCTCAAGAACATCCACGATTTTCACACTACACTGATCACGAAAAAAGTCTGCAACGGACAAATGCGATTAAGTGCCCCAAAAGGAAAGAGAACCGGTTCAAAACTAGTCACGTGACAGGTTCTCAGGGCTAGTGACCGGTTCCAATTCCGGAAATTTATATGAGAAGAACGTGTCACTTTTACATGGGATTATCATTGGAGGTGGTTAAGACGGCTGAACAAATGATTTTAATATATAAAAATAAAATACTTCGAATACAGACATAGACCACCCACTCAATAATGTAAAACCAGAATGCATTTTATTGTCCCTTGAAGATTTAGACGCTTATATCACAACCAGTGTTGCCAATGAATATTTTTCGAAATACCTACATCTGAAATACAGTTACAGTTGCGGCAATACCAAAATATACATCTATAAATATTTAGAAAAAAGACTTCATCGTTCATAAGAAAACACAACGTGTCCACACATTTTTGGTCCGATTTGGTATCATGTCACTACGGTAAGAATGCTATGGAGTGGTACCAAAACAAATACATAGTTTTTTTTACCAAGAGAGCTCAATCTTCCAAATTGTCCTTCCAAATAGCTTAGACCAGTGGAGAGATATTGAGCTCTTGTTAAAAATGAAATGAAGAGCACAAAAAAAGTATTCCTAAATACCATAGATTTTAAATTCCAAAAAAGTGACTGAAGCAACTACAAAATCTCGAAGAGAAGGGTTCCCAAAAATGGTCCACAAGTTCATAAGTAGTGGTTAGAATTAGAAAACTTACATTTTTTCTGTGATCTATAATAAATTATCAATTAAATAAAAAAATAATGAAAACTCTAAGATCATCCGTTTCCAAGTTATTGAATATTTTATACAGTGTTGGAAAAAATAATAGGGACACTCTAATTTTTCAATTTCTTTCCAATTGAAATTACAACTTCACTGATTTTCTTTGCAATAAATATAAAATATATATGATATTCCGTTATTTTAGGAACAGTTAAATAGCGAGACCCCAAAAAAACTTAATATAAAGAAACTGTTTGCATCTGTTTGCGAAAGTAAGGATCGTCCCTATTATTTTTTTTTCGAAAAGTGAATGTTATTCTAATTTTTTCAAAATAATACTGTGATTTCAGTGATTGAAAAAGACTTTAAGCCGAAATCAATTCCAATCAACACAAAACTTGTTACGCCTATAATTTTAAAAAAGTCTTTGTGTACATTATTCGATGTACTCGATTAATGGTCAATATATATTCGATTAATCATTAAAAATTAATCGAATATTTTATTCTAAACTGGACAATTTTTTCGTTCGAAAAGAAAAAAAAATTCTTCCTCAAATAATCCAATCATTTTTGTTCAAGTGACAATATTAGTCTAATCTACTGAAATAGAAAACTTGTCGGTTGTGTATGTTAAATTTGAGGCAAATGGACTTAGTAGAAACAAAATTTTTATTAAATTATTATAAAAACTGTACATGACATCTAACTTATATTTTAGCCCAACATATTCTGCAAAAAATTACTAATTTAAATATTTTTTTATAGAAAGAACTACTCCGAAGATTTATATTTAAAAATAAAACAAAACATTTGGAGATTCTTTTAAATCTCATTGCATACTTTCATTCCATTTTTCACAAGTCATTCATACTAAGTTAATTTTTTAAACACTTTCCAATTGAACCAATTCTATTAACTATTAACAACATCATTCATTCATCCCAAACTAAACGCATCGAAAAGATGTTGTTCAACAGTAATAAAATTGATGGTTTAAGAAGCTATAAGAGTTTTACAACAGCAAAAGATAAAAAAAAAACAAACAAAAATTGTTGTAATATAAAATATATTTTCTCACTGGAAACTTAACAAACGACGACAATATTCATAAGAAAGATTTAAGAATTATTTTACTTTTTTCACTCAAGTCCTAAACATAGTTTTATGGCAGCAACAAAGTTGTTGGAAAAACAGCTATAAAATATTAAAATTGCTTAAAGAAAATAACGTTGTTCAATAACAAAAAGAAAAAATTAAATAATTTATTAAAGATACTATTAAATTAAATTTATATTTATTGTTTTTGTAAAAAGTTTTAATAGTTAAAAAATAAAAAAAAACTGTAACATGAAATTTTAATAATTTGCATGTTTAAAGAAATTAAAAAATATTTTATTGGGGGATTTTATTTAGTTTATTTAAATGATTTTATTTACTTTGAGAGTTAATTCATTTAATAAAACAAAGTAAATGTATTTGTTTTAATAAAAAAAAGTATTGCTATTATTACTTAAGTATTGTTATCCCAACTATAACTAAAACTATAAACTTTGCTATCACTTTGATGCTAGATTTCTCTCCTATTAATAAAACAAAAGAAGGAGAATTTAATTATTTCGTACTATGCTGTATTAGTTGTTAATTTTTCTCCAATTATTTTTATTTTATTTAAATTCATTTGATTCAATTAATGGGAATTTGACGTGCGGCAAATATTTTTCTATTTTTAAATAACTGATGAGGAGATCGATTTCATTTTGAGTTTGAGTGTTTTTAGTTTTGCGATTTAAAAAAAAAAATATGTATATGTATATATATTTTATTTTCATTAATTATTTAATAATTTATTAAATAAACAATAACTTTTATATATTTTTTAGGTTTTTATTTAAATTATAGATTTTAAATATTTATTTAGTTTTTATGGGAAAAATTTAACAATTTATGGGATTTTTGTAAAACAAAAAATTTTAAAATGCCTGGTAATTAGAGAGCAGATTAATGTTTTTTATATAATTTGTAACTGCATTAATTAAAAATTATTGTGTAATTTGAAATTATTGTATAACGAATAATAAACAAATAAACAAAATAATTTATATCAAATTAAAAACAATATTACTTATTACTGGCCACCTCTTAGCTTCATTTGAAAGCATATCAGTAGATTCAAATTTATATCAATCCAAGGTAAACATAAATGTAATAGAAAGCATATTTCAAATTATGAAATTATTATCGAAATGGTGTCAACTTGATGCCAATTTGGTAGCGATTTTCGTTTGAACACGTCCCTACAAGCAAAAGAATACGAAAATGATTCGAATTCATATTGCTTAGAAGAAAAAATTTATCGCCGCAATGTTCATATTCGTATTACGGAAGTTTCCCCCACCGGGAGACCTTGAGCGTCACCAGCGATACAACCAAGCAATAAGAAATCAATACGACCGCGAGAAAATTAGGCAATATTGCTAGATAATCATCTATGCGAAAAAGGCGATAACGCCAGATAATCTTCCGGTATATGTAATAGCAATATTATTGCAAAAGAAATTTATGAATAATAAATT
>MINK01009841.1:0-12229 GCA_001735545.1 Phormia regina
TTTAAAAATTAATGTTTGACACCATATAAGAACTTACTATAAATATAAAATGTTTTTTCAAAATTAAAATAATGTTTCGAATTTTTTACATAAGTAAAGTCACTACTGAATGTATGTTAATAACTGAGATTTTATAATATTTGAAAGATTACTTTAGTTTTAAGTACATATATTGAGCTCTTTTACAATTACAAAAATTCAGTTTATAATATATTTTGCAATTTGAAGTAATGAGTTAATTTTTTTTAAGTTAAATTTTATTTCAGCTATGTAAATAACTAATTTATTATTATTATTATTTCTTTGACAATAACATTAAAAAAATCTATTTGCTGTAAATTAAAAAAAAAAAATAATAATAAAAAGTAATCTTCGNNAAAAAGTAATCTTCGACCGTGACAGGACTCGAACCTGCAATCTTCGGATTCGAAGTCCGACGCCTTATCCATTAGGCCACACGGTCGTTGTGTTTATTCTGCGCTCATTGCCATTATAACACATTCATCATTAGCATCAAGACTATGCTCAAACACAACCTCATAAATTAAAGGATATTTTTGCATTTCATGAATGTTACACATAGTTTACACATTTAAACCTTAAAAACTTTGCCATTTAAAAAAAATTGTTTGAGAATTTTTATCCTTCTGAAGCAAGTTAAAAAAAGGAAATATCTTAACACATTTATTTTTTTATATTTTTTTGGGTTTTTTTTTTATTTGAGGCAGGTGTATTTGCTACGGAAATCTTATAAGCTCTTAAAAAACACGTAGCCACAAAAAGTAATGTGAAAAATGTATGAAAAGCAGAATAAAGAAACCAAAAGGCGAAAGAATAAAATAAAGGAATCGTATATATGTTACTTTGGAAAATGCTTTTTATAAAAGAGTATAAGCATGTGTCCTTAATTTCCCAAGCAACTGGAAAATGCAGCATTAAAAGACTATAACTGAAACAGTTGCTACATTTAGTCAAAAATATATTTGAGTTTTTATATTTCTTAAACTTAAGTGTGAAAAATATATAAAGTAAGAATTAAAAAATATATATATATAAATGGGGAAACCATTAATGCTACAAATGATTACTTGTATTCTGTTCTACGCACAAATTTTTAAAGGAAAAGTTCATCATCCCCTCTTTTATTACTAAATAATGAAAAGGGGCGGTATGCCTTTAGGTAATCATAGGCAACATTATTAGTCCTTAAAAAACTATTATTAGAACATTTTTGATGGTTTTGATTTGCGTGAATTTAATTATTATAAACATTTCTTCAATAGACATTAGAATGAACCCACGTGTCAATTAAGTAGTAAAATTTTTATGAAATTTTAGGTTAATTCTAATAAAATTAAATTATTAACATAACACAACATTAAAATGTCTATATTTAAAGATTTTTAACACTGCCTTTGGCCAACACTCTTTGCTGCTAATTTAAGATACCCCAAAAAAAGAAAAATATATATAAAAAAATATAAAAATAGAAAAATCAACTGAATTTATGTGCTATTTAACGAAACCATTAGCACAACTCATATATTGTATTTTTAAGAGTTTAATGTGTATATTGCCATTTGAGTTCGCTTGGGAGTAACTAAATTATAGCAAAATAGGAAAAAAGTTAAAGGAAACCAATGAAACAGAAAATAAACCATACTAAACATAATGGTAGTTTTTTTTTTTTTTTTTTGTTGAGCCTTTAGTTCAAAGGAAAATAAAAATGGTAAGAAGAAATATTAAACATAAGTATATTTTTAGTAATTTTGGGTTGAAAGTTGTAAAAATTTATGTCTCGTCGCAACCCCAATACAAAATACAACTGTTAAATACATGAACGTGCGTTTCAAAAAAATTTCATTTTTACATATAAATTAATTTTAAATGTCCTTAAATAAAGTAAAATTTTTGGGTAAATTACTGTTATTGAGTGTGTAAATCACTTGTTGTAAGGTCCTTTTATTATATTACTACTTGTTACATCTTTATTAATAATGATTTATGAAAATTTTATTTTATATAGCTTTTAGTATAAATAATTTATAAAAAAATAAAGATGAGTATAATATACTCATTTCGTATGTAACAGTTAAAAATAATTAATTTAGATCCCATAAATTATATATATTGGGCCCTTTTGATTATCTTAGACGATTTTATGATGTCTGTCAGCGCATTTGAGTTTCTGGTGCAATAATGATAGATGGACAAAATTTAATTAAAATATAAACCTTATATATGATTTGTTTCGATTCTTAAATATGAAAATTACAAAGTACGAGTAGAAATATGATCACTTTACACTCAGAAACTAAAAATGAACATGAAAAATGAAAAATTACATTTAGAATAAAGAAGAATTTGACTTTCTTGTACCGAAATTTTGTATAAGTATTTGAAGTGAATTTTTGCAATTATTTTAATAACCTTGTACTGGGGATCTAAGGATCTTATAATTTCTCTGGTCTTCTAATTTTGTCACGCCTGTTTAGCAATATATAAGCGAAATTTTCTTTTTCGTTTGCCTTTATGAAACCAACCTTCAATCTCAAATATTTTTCTAAAATCTGAAATTAAAAAAAAAGAAATTATGAAGTTTTTTTTTTTTAATTCTTTTTATTGTTGAAGTCACAGATTTAAGCATAAATGTCCAATTCTTTAATGTAGACTAAACACATTTGTAGATGGATTTAATTAACATGAAATTAACCAGTGTTATATTGTATTATGCAGAGTTCGTCAATACATTAAAAAATATTAAAAATTTTGCAGTTTTTTCACTGAGGATTTTACGCTGTTTCGGATATTTAAAAATTCAAAACCCTAGCTAATAGCTCTTAAAATGATGCATCACTTGACATATATCTCGTTAATGTGTCCTCAACAGAAATACTGTAAGAGGTACTCAAACTTGAAGAGAAAAAATGTGAATGGCTCCAAGAGTTACCTTTTTTCGTGAGGCAAACTTGCAACGTTATTTCAGTAAAGTTAGGGCATAGTGTTACCAAGGAACGTTTCTAAATTATATTTAAAAATCACTGTGATGATTAAGTTATTTTAAAAAATTGATATAACGGATGTTGTCTTTATAAATAAAATTAAAAGTAAAATAAGTTTCTTTGTAAAGTTTTACTTATGCATAAAATATAACTTCATCAAGGATATTCATCAACGGTTTTCATGAGCTAAGAACGTGATGTTTTTAGTTTAACATTAATCGTCGAGGTACACGGAAAAGATTTTTCAATTTATGCAACTTTAGAGATTTTACTAAGTGCAATTTAAATTAAAAAATGTTCACTATAAATTTAATTTTATTTTAAATTAATTGGAACGTGGTGCTTGATTTGAACAAATATTTCTAATTTGAATATTTTGTAAATAAAATATTTTTTTTTTCTATTCTTTAACTTGTATTTTGATGTTTATATTTTTTTCATCTAAAGCTAAATGAATATTGAATTTTAAGCAAATTGAATAATTCCATTTAAAAATTTATTCCTTTAATCGTATTCTACTATGAGCATGACCTTGTAAGTAATTGGACCCCCCCTATACGTATGAGTGATTTTAAAATTCATTTATTCAGCGTCGCTCATACGCCTCAACTGATTCACTTTGTAAATCTCAAAATTTGATGAAATATTTCAGCAGTTCACTCACTATGTACTCTATTATTTACATTTTTCGATTTTTTATTATGTTTTTCTTTTTTTATACTAAATCTTCACCATTTACAAATTGTTTATCCAATAAATCCGTGTGCTGCTGATTGTGTTTTTTTTTTCTCTTAATAAAATAATAAAAAAATCAAAATAAAAAAATTATTGTTAACTTTTAAACTATATTTAGGTCAATAATAAAAAAAAAAATACATACATACAAACATACATCTACCAAAACAAAAAAAAAAATATTTTCTATGTAACAATTTTATCGATTCAATACAATTCAATACAAATTTAATAAAAACAAATATAACAATCACCATCATCCTCGAACCACCCCCTCCCCCCAAAAAAAGTATAAAAAATAAATAAAAAATCACTCTATCTTTTATTACTATATATGGACTAGGTACAAGGTGAGCTCGCAGCCATGAATGTAAAGTATGGATATGGAATGATTTTAGGTGTAACCAGGTTGTTGTGGTTGTTTTGAAAAATGTAAATATTTTTCTGTTGTTTTGAATTTTTATGAGCCAAACACTGTGTAACATTTATTTTTTATTGTTATTATTTTTTTTTTGTTATTTTTGTTATTGTAAGTATTTATATGAAAATTGCATTGTCAGCACAGGTGTATGTTTATTTGCTACAACAATTTAAACAAATACGAAAATATAATAAAGACAAGTAAAGTTTTACTATAGTATTGTTAAAGTGATAAAAATTCTTTAAAAAGAAAATAAAAAAAACTTTAGTAAACTAAGATTTAATAGTAAAGAAAACAAATTCAAATACTTTTAGATATACAAAGACTTAAGACAAGACAAGATATTATACACATGTATATGTATGTGTATGTATACAACTATAGACTTGAACAACAAAGAAAACAAGTGTCAATCGATTTAAGAAAAATACTCTGTAAACATTTTATTTTTCTTGCCATTTTGTTTTCTTAAGCCATAAAAAAACTTTTTCAATAATAGTTCTAATACTCTTAGTCCTGGTTATAAAGGTTAAGAAATGTTATAAAAAAGAAGCTAACATTTGTTAAATAAGAAACTTGATTGTTTGCTTCAAATAAAAATCAGAAGAAATAATAAAAACATATGTTTTTAAAGTCAAAATGTTCATTATTTTAATGATAATTTAAAGGCAATAAGTTATTTAATATAATTACAAAATATTTGAATAAAATCAAATAACGATTATTGGTTTCATAAGTCTTATTACAAGAGACTATTGAATATTTTGAAATTAAAGTTATAAGAAATAATTTCTAAACCTCTAGTTTAAAAATCATATAAAGAACATATACAAGTACAACAAAACATATGAAAGTTTGTACAAATTCTATACACGTGTTTGTTCATTTGCAATTGTGAAACAATATTCGCTTTTGTATTTAAATTTTATCGAAACAGTGGGGGGTCTTTTGTTTTCTTTTACTTAATATTATTTTTGATTTAAACATTTGGCATGTTTTACAGTAATAATAAACTAACAAACAGAAATGTTTAATAATACATGCAATGGCAAAAACATTAACAATCCTAAAATGAAATATGAAATAAAGACAAAATAGGAAAGTAAAACAAGCGCTAATAGTCACACTTCCATTCAGTAAATCATTTTAAATTTTTCTTTTTTTATTTGCATTTTTTTTTTTTATTAGAGCCTAAGTTCTGTTGTGTTTGTTGTATGTATTTTTGTGGCAACAAGATATTAAACAACAACATGCAGTTTATAACTTAAAAAATTACAACTGGATGTACGTATATGCATAAGTATGCAAATACACTCATACCATTATAGAGAAAAAACTCACATTTATAAGAACCCGGTAGTTTTATAAATAACAAATATCTAACTTTTCAGTAAATCCATCAATATATTAATCAATAATTGTAAAAATATTTTCTTCAGAAAAAAATTGTGAAAAATTTGAATTACGTTCTTTCGAATAGGAGACTCATTCTGAAAAATTGTTTTTACCTATTCCCTTAAAATTAACTTTGGAATTTTTTTCATGTTCCCGAAAGTATTATGGTTCTACAGACGGCCGTTTGTATGCTAAGCGTTTTAAAAAATGTATAAAAAAGAAAAACAAGGCTATAATTTAAAATGTATTTGGTAGGTATATAAAATACATCCAAGAGTGTTTTTTTTTCATAAAAAAGGGTTTGCACTATTTTTTCTTTTAAACTATATTCATTCACAGATGTATAAGTTTGTCATTCCGCTTGTAATTTACATAATTTTCATCGGAGAGCCAAAACTAATTGCAACATGTCCGTTCGTCGGTTTAAATGGCGTTTATGAAGTCCACCGATAACTGCCATATACAACACATATAACAAAAAATTCAGTAAGATCGGTTTATATTTATACATAACGACTGAAGTTTTTTTTTTTTTTTTTTTTTTTTTTTTTTTTGTTAAAAAATTAAGTTTATAAAATTAAAATTATGCCATTACAAGTTATATTATAGCAAGTCATTTTATTTTTTATTTTTTTACTATCAAAACTTCTTGATTCGATTTGACGATATATTGGTGAAATTTGTCACACATAATTACCATAATACAAAAACGAATAAATAATACAATTAAGTAATATAATTGAAAATAAAATAAAATCAAAAGTTACTGAACAAACCAATTAAGTGTTGAAATAATACTTACATTCAATTTTAAAACTTTTAAACAACGAACTTTGTTTTTGCATTTTTGTACCTTTTTGGTTCAGTGTATTATTATCATGATACTACAAGATTTATTCAAACATAAAACATAAATCCAAATAGCTCCGTTTTTTATGATTATTACACTGTTGATGGGGTTGTGTTTAATCGACTATAATATAAAAAATTAAACAAATTTTTATTTTATTAAAATTCAGAGACAAATATTACCTTAATGCTTAGATGCATTTAGTATTAAAAAATAAAAAACAAACTACAGGGCAATCGAATGTGCATGTTAGTGACTAAGTTTAGTTTTGTTTATTTTATGGTTGATTATGTGTGTTTTTGAGCAGAGAAGTTGAAAAAAAACCCTTAAAACACATTAGTTATTGTTATATTTTGTTTCATGTAGGAATATACATGGCAAAAGTATAGTTTTATAGTTGTTTTTGTTATTAAAACTCTTTTTATTTTGAGGCCTTATGACAAGTTTCTCAACATTAGCATTTTGACTGCAGGCGAACTGCAGTTCTTTTATGTAACTTTTATTTTTCTGTTAAAATTTTCTTTTTCATTTTTTATTCACTTCTTATGGCACATACATATACATATATTTGCCAGTTACCATTGTTGTGTTATTGTTTGTGGCTTAAGGGAGGCTAACAAAACAACTAAAATATAGAAAGAAGAAAAAAAAAAAAAAAAAAAAAAAACAAAACATTTACAACTAAACAACATTTATATGATGGACAAATATGAAAAATCTACTAAACATGGTTTAAACTCAACACAAATGACATTTATGACTAAAGCCTTTTGTCAAGGGTTATGTTACAGTTTCACTGCTGTTTATACAAAAACTTTTTCCGTTCATTTTTTTATTTTTTTTATCAACAACTTTATTTATTTTATTCGTGAAATATTTTCTGTGTCATCTAATATTTCAAAGACTTGCTGGACTAAATGGTGGATTTTCTTTTTTCTCGTTTATATTATATGAGCGTAGAAAATAGTTTGAGTTTGTCAAAGAATTCATACAAGTCTACTAAGAAATAAATTGAGATTTATATTTATATTCATTTTATTTCCATTTTGCGACATTTGGTCAATTATATGAAAAGAAATGGATACAAATTTAACAAAAATATTATTTATAAAAATTATTACAAACCATTAGTAATATGATTTATTGATATGACATAAGATTTGCTTTATTATTATTCTTGTTTTTTAGTTTTATTGACTCTTTTGACATGTCTATACAACAATTTTGTTACACTAGTAGATTCATTGGCCAGGATTTCAAAGAACCAAATTAAATGATCAGGATTATAAGCGGCTGAGTGGAATGAATGATTGTTATAGAATTATTTTCAATTATTTATTTGTTTAAAAAGCAGATGGCATTCGTTTTTTTATAATGAATCAATGATTTCAAAGAGAGATTTATTTCTTTTTATCATAATTTGTTTAAGGAATTAATAAATTGGGTCTTATGATTGAAATAATGTTAAACATAACATATGAAAATGAATAAGGTTAAAAAAATTTATAATAATAATAATAATAATAATAATAATAATAATAATAATAATAATAATAAAAATAAAAATTTAATCAATAATTAAAAAGTAGCGTATTTGCGAAATTTTGAATTAGCAATTTTTTTAACTATTTTTGCCATAAATATTTATTGCGTATACGCCCTGTTGTATATAAAATAAAAATTTAAACATTTTCTAATAAAAAAAAAAGTAATTGATATAAATTTCTATTACTTGTTTAGTTGTTCTAAATAAATTTCGTGAAAAAAAACAAAATTTAAATAAATTTATCTATGTTAAAATTTATTTGTCATTTATTTAAAACAAAATGTGCAACATAGTCAATGTATTTCATTTGTTATTTACATGTAACAAAACTTTATGGAAAATTTCAAATTTATTTTATTTTTATGCACCAACAACTGCAGGCATATAAATTAAATTAAAATATTATAGTTGGACCTTTAACCAGAAATAACAAGGATGTGAAAAAATATATATATATATATATTTAAGTTGGACATAACATAAAAAACAATTAGGATAAAATATCATTATTTTAAATGTCTATGTATGTGTAGTGGATGTGATGTTTTAACTTGGCAATGTTATAAGTGAGGATATTTTTCTTAACCTAGATTTTTTTCTAATTCATTTAGATCTCGAAGAAATTAATATTGACATATTTTTGACCATGCAATTATTACATACATAAAGTATTAGGAAATATTTATGACATTATTTTCATATGAATTTTTAATTAACTCAACTTTCATTTAATCTAGCTTCTCCTCTAGTTACACTATATATAAAGATTTTTTTTATCGAAATTCAGCAATCGGTTATAAATGAGGATGTTGAAATCATTGCAAATTACATCAAAATAGATAAATGGGCTATTAAACTTGAGCAGAATTAATAGATAAAAAAAAAAAACAAAATCCAAATCCAAATGCAGTCTATTTTTTTATCTTTTTTATTTTAAAATTAACGAATGTTAATATAAAATAATATTTGGAATACTGAGATATTTAATTTAGATCGATGTGGTTATATAAACATAAAGTTTAATTTATTTGTCCTATTTTTTGTTCAAGTTCTAAAAGTTCTAAATTTACCCACAAAATTCCTTGTGGGTAAATTTTAATTTCTAGAAGCCTTTTAATACTTCTTACCAGTGTTACCAATTTAGCATTTTTTAAACTCGTTTAGCACCAAAAAAGTGAATCTACCACCTAGAATTTTTTCTAGCACTTTTCGAATTATTTTTGGCACTTTTTTTAGCACTTTTTGTATAATTTTTAAATTTGTAATTTTGAAAAAACTTTGTAAAAACCAATACAATTCTAAATAGTTAAAATAGCAAATAAAATTTTGGCAGAATAGTAAAATAAAATTCTTATTACATATAACAAATAATTATAGTAAAATAAAAACGAGTTTGTATCGATGTCATTAATTAATCAATTTTGAATCTCCTTGAAAATTAAAATATTTATAAGTAAATATTCACAATACAATTTATACAATATAATACATCATAACAAAATATTATTATCGTTTACTGATCAAATTTTAACTGCAAAAATTCAAAACACTAATTGTAAACTTCAACTCTTTTTCAGTGTTTTCGGGAGTTAAGAAAAAAAGCTAAATTGCGTTTTGAAAAGCATCAAATAGGCCAAATGTCCCAAATAATAAGACCAGAAAAAAGCTATTTTTTTTTCTTTTGATTCTAACGCTTATTTTTTCCAGTTGTCATTATTTTTTATATAAAAAAGTGTAATATATTTATGAACAAAATATAGAACCTCTGCTAGCAACACAACGACCTAATGAAAAGTAATAAAAAAATCCCATACAAATTTTTATTATAAATATATATATTTTTTTTAAGTGACTTTTTGTTATTATTATTATTATTATTATTATTATTATTATTATTATTATTATTATTATTATTATTATTTGAACTATAATTCTTATTTCATTGAGAAAAAATCTTAATTTTTTTATTTTTGTACGGAAAATACACAAAAATGGTTAAATGTATAATAAATTAATAATTGGAAATAAGATCTTCGTTGTTAAAAAATATAAGTTTTTGACTTTTAAAGACATTTTCTAAAATCAAAAAAGGCTAAAGAAAGTTTTAAAGCAATTTCATGTATATAATAACTCAATAATCTGGATTATGCGTTAATCCAGACGGCATTTCTTAACATTCCATTTCATGACTCTATAATATGAACTAAATAAAAAAGACCTGTCTTATTAAATTATAGTATAACATAGAAAATACCATAAGAAATGATATAATTTAACCCAAAAGTTGATTCTAGTTAAATTCCCTAATTTTCAGTTCAGTTAAGTTTGTTTCAAAAATGTTTTAATAAAGAAAATACTTAAAAGTTTATTATAGATAAAAAAGCTTAAAATATGGAGCCTTAGTTGAAGTAAATTTAAACTTTTAAGTGTTTATTTTGATAGAATTTTTTAACAAAGGTTGGTAAAAAAAGAAACATTTTGGCAATTCCGATTTAGATCTGCAATAACTATTAAAATTTTCAAGTATATACTGCATTTAATTTTAATAATAGCTGAAATTTTAAAAATCAAACTTTCGGAAACGTTAATCAGATAATTGGTTACCTTTACATATGATGAATTATAAATTAAAAAAAAAAAATCTCAAAAAATCAATTCCATTGTATTATTATTATTTTATTTAATGTTCTCTTAACTTTAACTCTGAAAATAATTAATATATCTCTTTTTTAAAACATATATGAACAGTTTTAGTTTCTTGCACCATTTTTTTTTTTAATTTTTAGCACTTTTCTGAGTAAATTTTATCACTTTTTTTTCTCTTTGGTTTTGGCAACACTGCTTCTCATACACTTTCACAATTTATTTTATCTAGACAAGGGGAATATTAATTAAAGTATTTATCATTTATTAAATTATACTAACAATTATCTGCATTTAGCAGTTTTAAATTGTCTGATTATCTGTAATAATGCCCACATTATATAATCGTAATATTGTAGGTGATTTTAAAAATAAATAATATAAAAATTAGCATATTATATTATACCTCTCATTTATAATTTATGTTTATTTTTTTTAGAGTTTTGTGTTGTGCTATTATAAACACTTATTACATACAAGCCCAATTTGTAGGATATAACTGGTAGCCGGTGGCACCATGGGTCTAAAAGTAGATAATAAAACAAAATTTGAAAATAAACTTAATATTATAAGAGATTAATTGATGGGATTAAAATTTGTGATAAAGATTTTATAGTCAATTCCTACTGCAAAAAAAAAAAAAAAAATTACAGAAATTAATTCTAAAGTGGACTGTATAAACGACACTTTTTCTTTCCCACATGCTATTCCAAAGGATATAAATATTTTATTATCGATGCTAAAATATACTGATTTTTTTTTTTTTTCCTTATTACCAATTTCTTTCCCATAGTGCACTACCGCGACCATAGAACCCTCAATGCAACAACAATATAAGCAGTGAGTTCTTTTTTTTATTATTTTGAAAAATGTAATCTTATCGCTTTGTTAATTTTTCTAATTTTTAAATGGCTGTATATAATTCAACAAGGGAATTTTAATACGTGGGTCTTGTGGCAATGGCAAAGAAAAAAATATTAAAAAAATAATAAAGAAAAAAATGAAAACAATTCCTTTCCTTTGTACGTATAAAAAGAAACAAGCAGCAGAATAAAGCAAATTTTTAATACACACAAACATATCGCTCTTCTGCTTAAAAAAAAAAAAGAAAAAATAACAACGGTAAAAAAGTAATATTCATTTTTGTAATTATAAATGTATGCGTGTATGCCATACACGGAAAGAATAAATGTATTTATAATTTGATCATTAAATAGAATTACAAAAATAATATTAAAATTAATACAGATCATATTAATATATTAATTTATAATATATTTTTTAAGTTTACCAAAATATTTAATATATTATCATAGAGTTACAGGTATTATTCTCCAGTTCAGGACAATTGTTAGTCATTAGTTCTTGTCATGTGCTTTCGTGAATGTGACAAAATTTTTAAAGAAAATGGTATATTTTTTTTCGAAAATTTCTTTAATATAATAGAACTGTTAGGAACAAAAATAATTTAAAAATTTTATTATTATAAATACTAAATTAATTAAATTTATTTATTAGTATGTATTTTAAGATAAATTATTAATTTTTTTCTCAGTGTTATTTTCGTTCTATTCATTTTTGTACCCGTAGATGCGTGCTTTGACTTCATTCTGTTTAAGTTATATATATATATATAT
>MINK01009848.1:0-12421 GCA_001735545.1 Phormia regina
TATTTCACCGAATAAATTCAGAAACACTTCACCTCTGTTCTTGTGAAATTTTATTGAGATTTTACCACCGGTTCACAAGTTTTAGAATTACATATTTCCCCATAAAAGTTTTGGAATCACTAGTACTAAAATAAAAGTAATATTGTGTAAGAGTTCATATCGACGGTTGTTAAAGCAAATGTTAAAAGAACCATGTTTAAACATCGAAAAAATTCATTTGAACGATCTACATTGTTCATTAACATGATGTTAGTGTTAATGTTAAATATATTATGTTACGTGAAGACGACTAGTTAGTCATCGGAGGTGGTGCATATAAGTTATTAACAAAACTTAGAGAAGAAGACAATCATTTACTAGTCTTTGTATTAAATTTCAATGAAAATTTTTTATTTCTAGTTGATTTTTCATCCAAATCAGCGAAGGTTAATACAGTATATAATTGAGCGGCGTTAAGGTGCCGCCGACTTTGGGCCAGCCAGATGATTACTATGAAGTCAATTAATACAACCATAGCATTAGCGTTGCCAGAACTTTTTGATAAAAAATCATTTGAACGAATAAAACCCATAATGCCGCTCTAGAATCCTCAAATTTATTATTTTTTGATAACTTGCACATTATAAATACTTTACACTAAAAAACAACTGAACATTGCGAATGTAAGTTAAGTTCTGCGTCGATTCTAAAGTTTTTTCCAAAGCTCTTTTACTACTCAGACAATATTTTCATTATATATTAAACCTGGTGAATTATATATTATACATACCTTTTTGTATACTTTAGGACAAATTAAAGAGAACACTGAATAAGAAACCATCTTCATTATATAAAAAGACGTAAATCGATTGAAGAAATTAAGTTGACAATAAAATTCCAATTCAATAAACTAATTTCATTTGAAATCTTGATAAAAATCTTTACTAGACCAAAAAACGCTTTGTCTTAGGGATTGAAATAAAAATCATATATTGCAGGAAAATATCATCAAATCATATTTCCTTCTCTCATCAAAAATATGATAAAACATCATTCTGGCAACGCTGATAGCATCAACACGAGCGGGATAAATTTGCAAACAGAGAAAAACGCTCGTACGAATTTGTCCAACAAAAAGGAAAGGAAAATATAAGAAAATTTCACAAATGTGTTAGAATTTAGAGAAAAAATTAATTGTTTAAACTCCATTAAAATTGTATTTATTTTTTGTTAATATTTACAAAAAGTAAATAAAGAAGTGTAAACCAAAATTACAATAACTAAATAAATTTTTAAAGTGATAAAATGTCTGAAGCCGAATCAACTTCAGTGGTTAAACCACCACCACCGAAATCAAGCCTCAGTGATTTGAGGCAATTTCGTATTAATAAAAATGCCGCAACAGGAGTCTCAACTAAAACTGGTAAATAAATTAAATTTAGATTAATAGATGCAGATTGCATTGATTTTTTAATTTTGCAATACTTTACAGAGCGTGTCCCAGGTAAGAAGCGTATTCAGGTTATGGCAGACAGTGACACTGATGAGGCAGATGGTAACTCACCTAAGAAAACTAAATTAGAACTCACAGTGAAGGAAAAAGAAGAACGCTTTTTAGCGGCAGCGAAAATATCGACAGAGTATGATACCATGGTAAGTAATAATAATCCTAAGTGGTATTAATTTATTCATAAAGCACTGGTATGTTTAAAGGACATACAAGATGCGTTGGTGCATAGTGGTTGGGATGTATCATCTGCTTTGCGTTATCTCAAAGAAAAATGTCAGCCTAAAAATCGTTCCGGCCAGTCCACTACTGGCAACACTTCAACGCCCAAACCTACAACGGTTGATACCGTAAAATCAGCTACTAATGGCAGTTCCAAACATCACTCTTCGAAATCCAAAAAGTCTTCGAATGACGATTTTGAAGCTGATGATTCGGGTGATGAACTATATGATAAAAGTCAGGTTTATGATAGCGAAGATAGTGATGGAGAAGAATCGAAGGAGATGACGGGTCAGCGAAAAAAAGTATTTGAATTTATGAACACTGCCTCAATGATGGAACTACAAACAGTAAAAACTTTGTCCGAAAAGAAAGCCAGCCTAATTATGGAATTACGACCCTTTAAGGATTGGGCGGATTTACGCAAGAAGTTGGAATCAAATAAAGCACTATCCGCAGAACTGCTTAATAATGCCCAGGAACTTATCAATAAACAAAACAATATGGCCAATATACTGACAAAATGCAACAAATTAGTGCAACGTCTAGAAGCTGCAATTGAGGCTGGAGCTGGTATTGTTGAGCAACCCAAAATTCTCAATGACAAATACAAGTTGGCAGATTATCAACTAATTGGTCTTAACTGGCTGACAGTGATGAATAAGCAGCAAATGAATGGTATTTTGGCCGATGAAATGGGTCTGGGAAAAACTATTCAAGTTATAGCATTTTTGGCATATCTAAAAGAAAATAATCTGTCCAAGGCAGCTCATTTAATTGTTGTACCCTCATCGACACTAGACAATTGGGCTGGTGAGATGGCAAGATGGTGTCCCAGTTTAGTTGTCGAAAAGTATCACGGGTCCCAAGAAGAAAGAAGACGTATGCGTATACGATTCGCTAAGGAAGGATTTAGTGGTTTTGATGTTTTACTAACAACGTAAGCTTCAAATTTGATTCGACTATAGCAGAATATCTAAGTTTAAATATTAATTAATATTTTATTTCTAGATACCACATTGTATCCAGTACTCCAGAGGAACGTAAAATGTTTCGGGTTTGTAAATTACATTATGTGATCTTCGATGAGGCGCATATGTTAAAAAATATGACAACAATGCGCTATGCTAACCTTATTACAATTAATGCCGAAATGCGTATTTTATTAACGGGCACACCACTACAAAACAATCTCTTGGAATTAATGTCACTGCTGTGTTTTGTTATGCCCAGTTTCTTTGGTAAAAATGTCGAAGATATTAAAAGTTTATTCGGCAAGGTAAGTTATTAATTTAATTCAAAGAAAGTAACTCGAAGTAACTACTTTTATGTTCTCCTTTACCACAGAAAGGTAAAATCGAAAATGCCAATGAAGAGGTCTCACAATTTCAAGAAACACAAGTAGAGAGAGCAAAGCGAATTATGAAACCTTTTGTGTTAAGACGTTTGAAAAAAGATGTATTAAGCAATTTGCCTAAAAAAACGTCCTACGTCGTAAGTGCAAACAGATGAATTAAAAATGTTCAGTTTTTAAAATGATTGTTCTTCTCTTAGGAAAAAGTGACTATGACTGAAAATCAGAAACGCTATTACAATGAACTTGTGGACTATTATTCAACAAACAGAGCAGAATTATGTAGTGGTGATCGAGCTGGAATCACAATTATGATGGAAATGCGCAAATTAGTAAATCATCCACTGTTGGCTCGTTACTATTTCAGTGATGAAAAATTAAGAGAGTTTTCTAAGCGTTTAGCAACTGTTTCGACGTATAAGAAAACAAATCCTCAATATATATTTGAAGAGTTGGCTATCATGTCCGATTTTCAAATAATGCAACTATGCAATAAACATGTAAGTGCTGTTATACCTTGATTTAATTTGCAAATTTTTTATGTTTTTATATTTAGGAACTTTATGATGTTAAAATACCTGATAGACTTATTTTGGATTCTGGTAAATTTCAACATTTAGACACTTTGTTGCCCAAATTAAAGGAGGAAGGTCATCGGGTATTAATTTTCAGCCAATTTACCATGATGTTAGATATTGTAGAACGATATCTGACAATTCGTAAGCATGGCTTTTGTCGCCTTGATGGCTCGACTGCTGTAGAGGAACGTCAGGATATGATAAATGATTTTAACACCGATTCCGATATTTTCATATTTCTTTTGTCTACTAAGGCTGGTGGCGTAGGTATAAACTTAACAGCTGCAGATACTTGCATTATACACGACATCGATTTTAATCCCTATAATGACAAACAAGCTGAAGATCGCTGTCATCGCATGGGTCAAACAAGACCTGTAAGCATTTATCGTTTAATTACGCAAAATACAATTGAAGAGGGAATGCTGATGGTAGCCGAGGAAAAACTGAAACTAGAACAGGATATCACATCAACTGAAAAGGGTGAGGTGCAGGAAACCAAATGCGTTGTGAGGCTACTAACTATGGCTTTGGGCCTGGATAAAGACGAAGAGGAACAACTAAATAAATCAATTAATAATTCCTTAACATCTCCTTCCAAGTAGGATTTTATTTGGTTTATTTAAATTATCCAAATGAAATTCTATTCGAAACGTTTTAATACTAATTATTATTATAAATCTATTACTTAAATTTATTAATTTGGTACAAACAAAAATTTTTATTTTTACAATCCCTCAATTTAATTTGATTTGACTTTCTATCTCTTCTCTATCCATCAATATTTTTCTAGTAGTAGTATCACTTCACCACAATCCTTCACATAAAAAAGCAAAAGAACGTACATAAATCTTATTGTTTTACATTATTATTATTATTATTTTTTTTATTATTGTTATTACTTTTTTGGCTGTACTTGCACTACCTTTAAACATTCTTGTAATTTATTCAATTCATAAGAATAATTATTTTTTTAAAAACACACTAACATATATTTACTTAGATGAGATCTTTTGCTAATAATTTTAATATTTTGCTGTTGTTAATAAAAATAAAGTAAAATTGTATACTTGCTTATATTGAAATATGAATATTTATGATTATTTTTTCAATACAAACGAACATTATTTTTTCATTTATATATATATGCTATTATTTATTAAAAATACAAATCAATTCCCAATACATTATTTTAGAAAGTACATTTATTATAAATAAAGAATATACAACTAGATACAGAAAACTCATATACATAAAGTTTTTATATAATTTTTCTTAAATAGATTTAGAACAGAAATATGTTTTACTTTCTCTATTAAAAAGTTAAACATAATTACTACGTTGTTTACTTGTACACAAAATTAAAAAAGGAAAAGTCTTAAAGAATGTTACAAAATTTATTTTATCTTGTTTAATATTATTTTAACCCGAAGTCTATGTGTACAACTATACATACATAACAATAATCCCAAGCAAATGTTTGCGTCTCTGGACTCGAAATCAATATTTTATATTGCTATTTTAATTCATTTGAAGTAGTTCAAAAAAAAAATCCTTAAGAAGTAATAATAAAAAAGGTCTAGAAATATTTTTATAAAATTACGGTTTTTTAATCAAGCAAATTCGTTCAAATCGACTTTCGAATAACAAAGTCGAAAAATCGACTTTTTGTTCAAACTATAAAACCCTAGTTATAGGAACAAAAATAGAGTTGGGTTTATCAGCACAATTGAGTGAACGCTAATTTCAGCTCAGTTCACTAAAATTAACTAGTTCGCCCTTTTAGTTCAATAGCTCATTTACTCAGAATGGCATTTCTTTTTACTTCTTTCAGCTCAATTTATTTTGTTTTTTTTATTTATTTGTTTGTTTTTTTTTACTACAACAGAACAAATCAGTCGTTCATGACCTACACAATCAAAAAAGGATTATTTCTCCTAAATTTTCATTACCCATGTTTTAATCGTAGTTCACTTAAATTTATCAGGTATGTGATGGAAAACGATTTCGAAATCGAATCGATTTTAAATCGAAAAAATGTGTGATAAACTGATATTTAAGTTTTTGTTATTGATAAAAATTATATTTTAATCACTTTCTTTTATATATTATTTTATAATCTTTTTATAATTGGCTAAAAATAATTGTTATTTTTCTCATGAAATTCATCACAATTTTTCAAATCGATTCGTTTTGAAAACGATCGGTTTTCATCACATACCTGTATGATATTAAAAAAAATGATGCTGAGAAAAATTTTAACTTATTTTAGTCGATATAAATGGAGTCTATTATAATAATTTGGTTGCCTAAAAAGTGTGAAATATATTAGACATGGCAATATAAATCAAATCGAGATCTGATAAAAATCGGAAAGCAGATACTACTTTTATATCTAAAAAGTATGTTAAACATTCGATGTTGAATTATTTACTGTGACCTATTTTGACATTAAAATATGGTGCAATTACGAACTATTTTGAAATCACTTTAGTGATATTCAGCTGTTCTGGAAATCACGTAATTTTAAATCTTTCGGAATATTTTATTTTTTCGAAATTTCGAGGAATCAGCTATCTTTTGTATTTTTTACAATTAAATAAAATAAATATTTGAAATATAAAATTAGTTTTATAGAAACTGAAGGAAAGTTGTAGGCAAAGAAAAAATAAAAAATGTAGTCTCGCACAAAATTAAATTTGACGTCAATATGTTTGGAACGTCTGCTATTAGATTTTTTTGCAATTCCAATGCATCCTTTATTATCTTCATAAATTGTTTCTGCTTTATCATCTGAAAGTATATGAAGATCGATTAATATGCTCCTAATCCAAATAGCCTCTGAAACTGCAAGGCTTAGAGCAATATATTTTCATTCACTGGATGACGTTGCTACCACAGTCTGTTTCTTGCTACTCCAAGATATTGGACAACCAAATACTTTAAAGATATACGGCCGTATTCACAAAAAAATAATATATATTTGGTAAAGGTTTACTAACTTTTTCTATGTAAATTTCCATTATACAACCAGAATCTATTTATTAAATACGTTGCTTTGGAGCATTAGCTTCAAGTAATATCGATCGCATCTTTTCTACTAACGTGCGATTAGATCTCTGTGCAACTCCATTCTTGAATGCCATAACATATTTTATTCTGTAGCATTTGAATTTACTTCTTCATACTTTGTTACCTTCATTTTTATTTCATATAAGTTTGCCTTTTTATAAGCTTTCATGATGAAATTATTATTTTTCTTAAAGATGGCTTCTTTTTCATGAAACTCGTTGTGAATACTATTTTCATTGAATTCCATTAAATTTGAAACAGACAATTAATTATCGCAAAGTTCTGGAACATACAAAACGTCCTTCATATTAATTAAGACATCATTGACGTACCCTGATATACCACCAGAATGGCGTGCAACCAATTTTTCTGAATCTTTAGCTACACTAATACATATAGGACTTTTAAGATTTTTTAACTTATCAAAACACCATTTAAATTTGCACATGTGATCTGTTGCACCAGAGTCTATCTTAAACTTCAAAAAATTTGTTGAATTTGATGAATTTTTTGCTTAAGGCACCTGTCATAAAACAAACACATTTAGACGTTAACGCTGTATTAGCATTATTATTATTAGTCCCCAAACGGACTCAACAATCCTTCTGTTTATGCCCTTTTTTCTTGCAACTGTAACAAACTGCCTTTAGGCAGTCGCACTTATATTAATCGAGAACGGTTTGTCCAATCAAGATAAATTTAACTTTAATATATAGCGACCTAAATTACCCTTGACCTGAATTTGTATAATTTTTTTAACTCTGAAATTCTTGAGCGAAAAAAGAATATTGTTGACATTCCTTAAAGACAATTTTCGTATGCCTCCTTCGTTGTATCACTTATCAAAATCGTGTAAAGTGTTCTTGAGTTATAGCCTAAGTTCGAAAAATCATTCTCGAATTGTATAGTGTGACCGCTGAAAAACAAAAAATCAGTACCCGATAGAAAAAAGTGAAGATTCTTGTTTAACTCGTCAGAATCCACCTAGTCCACCTATTTTTGTTTCAACATAAGGGCACATTTATATTTTTTGCCAATTATAATATAATTAACGAAGTAATTATTTGTTTGTTTCAATAATTTATCAAATTTATCAATTTTCAACATACATTTATTCGGACAGTCTACGACACTCGACACTCTTCCAAATATTTCTCTGTGGGTATTTTCTGTGATAACTTTTTTTATTTTCTGTGATAATATTTTTTTGTGTTAATAAATCTAATAATAAAATACAAGAATTTGCAACATATGTTTTAATAAATTCCTTTAAAGAGTGAACGAATTTTAACTCGTGCACAATACTCCTCCCGGGGTACATCGTCAAACTACTGGAAGGCCGATATAACTTATCCTACAGGAACATTGCAATCAGATACGAAGCTCTTACTATCTGTAGATCTTTTACTGTACATTAAAACTCCTCAGTGCTAACTGAATTCAAATAAAAACCATTTATTAGAAAAAAAATTAAATTATTTAATTGAATTTTGATTTATTTTACACAAAATTCAATTATAGAAATAAATTTTTTAATTTTTTCAAATGCTTTTCCTATCACTTGGATAATTTACCCCATGGGGTGTCGTTGTTTCGATATTTTTGGTCACTTCAGAAATTCATAATAAAAATTAACATAAATATAGCCAGGATCGAAAGGACTTAAACATAAGACAACATACATATCTAGGTTTTTATTAACAAAGAAAACTTATTGTTATCGTGAACCATTTTGAAGCAAAATATAAAGAATATATATAAGAACATCATATATAGCAAACATGTATGTATGTACATTAGGGTGGCCTCGTTTGTATGGTGAAAAAATAAGGTATCGATGTTCCCAGCTCAAATGAAATTTTATTTCATTCTAAGACATAATTTTTCAAAATTTTTGTCCTAACATTGTCCTTTCGTGAGCTAAATCAAAATAATTAAGGTTTTTTGAAATTTATTTCATATTTCTGCCAAAGAAAGAAAAAATTGTTATTTTAAGAAACGGATTTGGAACGCGCATTTAATAATATATCAAAAACTTAGGATCAGGTCTAAATAAGTCCAAAATGTTGCAATTTGTCACAAATAATTAAGAACTTTGTATTTTTTACATATAAATGTTAAAATTAATAGGGCCAAAATAATACCATATAATCCTCAAACAGTTATACCGAAACATTTTTTTCTGTTTTTAAATTTTCGAAGTTGTTTGAAACTTTGTGTCTGTATCTTTGGATCAATTTAAAAAAGTGATTCTGAGTCGATTGTTATGTTTAAATGTGGGTGTTGGATTTTAATGCATTACAAACATCAGCACAAATACAAAATACCCCAACTACTTATGGTGGTGTATGATATAAAAATATGTGGATTAGATGGAATTTAACGTACTGAACAAGCATCGGCTTTCACTTTTTTCTATCACGTATTGATTTCCTTTTTGGGGTTTGACTACTATGTCCCCGCCTTTAGGCAGTCACATTTAAATTACTCGAGAACGGTTTGTCCAATGTAGAAAAATGAATGAAACTTTAAAAATTTATATTAACATCATTTTTATTCAGTTGATATTTCCGCCGTTAATCGTGTAAACGGTTCTTGAGTTGTAGTCAAATTAATTATAAGAGTGTAATTATTGAGTGTGTCAGTGGGGAAATGTGTGGCTCTCCAAAATTGCCCATTTGGGTATGTCATTTTTCTTTTAATCTCCAAAAATTCATTTATGATATGACAGAAACTGCAGCACACATTTATTAAGGAAAGTGTTCTTGCCAACGGTGGTGTGAAGGATGAATTTTTACGTACTATGTGGATCCAACGCAAGCAATATTAGCCACCTCATCAGAAAGTCTGGACAATGTAGCAATAATGGCTGACAAAGTAGGTGATATTGAACAGCGGCTAATAATATTGCCGCTGTTCAAAATACTAATGAAATTAGGGAGTTGCGTAACCTAATTTCTGCCCTCACTACAGCATTTAATAATCTTCAATTCCCTAGAAAACGTCAACAATCACGTTCTAATACACGTAATAGAAATCGAAGATCACGAAGTTCAGAACAGCAGTTATTTTATTATCATCGTAAATTTGGAGATAATGCCCGATGTTGTCGTCAACCATGATCATATACTGTGGCTCATTCGGAAAACTCGCAAGGCAGTCACTAAATTCAACTAGTGACCGAAGCCAAACAACAAATAGTTTATTTTCGATCCCCAACAACAAAAACAATTTTTGATTGACACTGGTGCTGACATATCAGTTTTACCTTTTTCAAATCTAAACTTCCTGATAATTTTAAATTATTTGCCGCTAATGGTTCCCCTATTAATACGTATGGTGACGCTATCCTATCCCCAACACTAGGTTTAAGAAGAAGTTTCTCTTGGAAGTTCATCGTCGCTGATGTTAATCATCCGATAATTGATGCCGATTTCTTACAACATTATTGTTTATTAGTAGACCTAAAGAAGAAGAAACTAATAAAAAATATTTTTTTACTCCTCAAAATAATATCAAATAGAATACACATTTTTATTATATAATAAACTTCATTATTAAAATGTGAAAATTTATTTGGACCTTTAAGAAAACGAAACCTTTTGCATCTTAAGCACCATCAAAATTATTTAACATCTCTCTTAAAAAGCGAGAAATGCATTTGGAGTTACGTATGTATAGAGGTTGTTAAATATTTTCTATTTATGAATTTAAATCAATAACAGAAGCGTCATGATCAATTATGTACGAAGGAATTTTTCATAGCATCATTTAGAATGAGCCGGTCAGATTTTTCTTTATTGTGCACCAAACTGTCCAATTTGGAAAAAGCTGATACAAATTTCAGAAATGTAATTCCTTTAGAAAAACGTGTCGCCATTCGATTATATACACTAAGATATTCTGCTGAATACTCAACAATTGGAAGTTTTTTTGAAGTATCTAAAGCCAGTGTATGTTTAATATTGGAAGAATTTTGTTGCGAAGTGTTTGACACTATGGCTGCAAAATATATTCCAAAGGAATTTTTTTACAGAAGAAAATATTAAAGAATGTGTTTTGGATTTTAAATAGATGGGGTTTCCTCAGTATTTTGTGGCTTTAGGTATATTATTTATTGCTATTACTTAACACCTATTGAAACCCGTTTTCTAAATGGTTGTCACATCGAAGTTCTTCCTCTTGCAGAAGAAGCCGTAGACTATTATAACTACAAAGTGTGGTACTGGTATTTTTGTAATTTTTATATGTTTTAAATTTATCCTAAATTCGGAATTTGTATACACTACACCATCATTGGTGAGGGGTTTTATGCACATTTTTAAACGGTATATTTAATTTGTTGTTTTTTATATAAAGGTACAGATTTATGTATATAAATGTTCGGTGCCTAGGACGTTGTAATGAATCTGAAATATTTTAGAGATCGGCACTTAAAAAGAAGTTGTTTGATAAAAAGTTTAAGGACTTTGATTAGTTTAAAAGATAAAAAGTGTCATTAATAATTGTGACATTGTTTTTGTTTTATGAAACTTTTGATGTTAAGAAACTTTTTTGCATATTTAATATCATTCTCTGTGAACGCAAGATATCGTTACTTTAAATGTTGATAAAAATACTTTTAGAAGTTTGATGCCATCAAGCGGAAAAACATTGCTATAATTCAACTTTTAAATCTGATGATTCAGATTAAAAATTTAGGACACGAGTTAGATTTTAACTCTTTTTGAAATAAATCTGCGCAGCGATCTAGCAGTTCAATCTCGTTTTTCTAAAAATTAACTAAACTCTTTAATAACTTCTTTAAAATATAAATTGTCAAGTTAGTTTTATATATTAACAATTTTGATCTCTTTAGTGTAGTTTTAAAGCCGCTATAAATCACTCTTTAATCATGATGATAAAAACTTATGATGGAATCAAATGGATCGAAAAAAATATTTTATCTGTTCTTCACTACAATTTGAATTAAAATATTAATTATTGTTTTTAGTATAAATATAAAAATAAACGAAAAATTACATTTGTCTGAAGTAGTTCTCGTTTGGTCAATATTTTGAGAGACTTGAAGTCTGATTTCCATAAAATTTTTACAATATAGTTAGAAGATTCGTGGTATGTAATAAGCACCGATATTTTTGTTGCAATTTTATTCTGCAAACTTTATTCTATGGTTAGAATACAAAGGGCATAAAGCTCGACATTATAAATTAACAAAAAATAAAAGAAAAGTTTCATGTAAACAATTTGTAGTTTCGTAAAATTAAATTTTTTATCTTTTTAATTAAATTTTTTCATTGTCGTCACAACGTAGTTTTGTAATTCGACAGCTACTCTTTTTTCATTTGATCCCTTATCCAACTTTATATTTTTAATCGAAGCAATGTTTTCTTCGTCAGTTTTCTTGAAGGAAATTTTTTCAAAATGAAATGTCCTTATACAGTGTTTGACAATACAATGGAAACTTTTCCTAATTTTTTATAAATGGAACAGAATTCAAAATAAATTAAAAAAAAATAATTCTTTGGAGTACATAATTTATATATACTTTTATTTACTTAAATAAACAAAAATGAAGAAATTAAATTATTAAATTCTAATAATACAAAAAAAAAAAAAAAATAAAAATAAATAAAAGTATTCATAAATGTGGTACTGATAAAACAATGGAAACTTAGGTATTATCTTAACAAATATGGTCTGAAGTTT
>MINK01009860.1:0-14523 GCA_001735545.1 Phormia regina
AATAAGATTTTATTTTGGTCCATAACTTTTAAACTAAATGAGAAACCAGCTTGAAATTTTTCATGTTTAGGGATCATATATATTTTTTTAATAATTTTAAACATATAAATAATGTTCTAACAAACGGACTGATGTTTTGACACTTTACAAGTACAAAAATACAAAAATGTATGTAATAAATCTTTTAGGAAATAAAAAATAATGTTGAAACAAACGGTCTTCGGATCCCCTTTCTTCTAAGGGCACTTGGAACCACTTTTGTGAATAAATGAACTCTATAAGACCATGCGAAAACTAGGAAATAAAAAGTTGTTATGTTCACCTCTCAGCCGGCTAACAGCCGACTTTGAGCCGCCGCTCACAATTTTTAGCAAAGCCACGGCCGCCGTTAAAATATTTCGGCGCAGGTCTCTGCCCCTTGTTTTACATTTACTTCCTAGTTAATTAATTGACATTTGTTATTCCTATCACGAACTGTGTTGTACGTTATGCTATGTTGAAGTGTAATCGTAAATAATTATCTAAGTGATACGTACTGGTGAAGTGTTTTGTTCTTATAATGGAATATATAAATAAATTTAGAAACACATTTTGGTCCACTGATATTTGGCTACCGCCTAATATAACTTGGGAAGACATTGCACCCGGTTCTCGGCCAGATGTTAATCATGCTGATTACACAGATCTCATATGGCCTCTACCTTTGGCCCTTCTAGTCATGCTAACACGATATTCACTTGAGAGGTATTTACAAAATACATATTTTTATATATTATAAGTTATACAAGTGGCTACTAATCACCTATAATTTTTACCGGTCTATATTATTGTGCTATATTAATATTTCTTCATTTAGGATTTTTGTGCATCGACACACCCAATAATTAAAAAAATATATAAAAGGTATTAGAATCTATGTGCATATATGTATGTATACATATGTATGAACATTAAGAAATACTGTACATATTTACAAACATATTTCTTATACTATGTACAATATATATGTACATACACTATATCTCACAAATATTTTGCATACATATTTCATATTTATATACATATATATTTATGTATGTATGTACATACTACATACATACATATATTATTCTAGCAAGTTTTCTTCATAAATGAAATGTTAGGAAAATTTATTGTTTATATACATATATATCATAACACGATTTTTAACTTTTAAAGAAAGCCAAATAATTATTTCCACGATAGTTTAATATCTACATAAAATTTTAAATAAACCAATAGTTACATCAAATTTTTTTTAGTAACTGCATCAAATGGTATATATGTATATATGAACACTTTTTTTTATTAATTTGTATATTTCTTATTAATTGGTCTATTTAGATTTTTTCATTCAAATTCATTTTCTATATACTGTTACTCATAAGGGATTATTTAGTAACTTCCTATTGTTTACATCTGACGTCATAGTTTTTATTGGGTTTCCAAAGAATTTTTCAAGTACATGACTTTTTGAGTCCACAAAATGTTATTTTTCAGAGTTAATTCTTTGGTAATTTCCTTTTTTAATTATGTATTATTTTGATAAACCTTTTGATCATACTCAACGTTACAGTACTAACATAGTTAAAGTTATCGTATCTGGTTTATAAATAATTAATTCTTATCTTTCAATAAGCAAAATCATAAATAGGTACATTAATTTTTCTTTTTTTATAACAGAGACATTTTTGTTTAAACCATACATCACAATAGTTGTTTGTGTAGTATGTGTTTGTTCTAAAGTTTGTAACATACAGAAGAAATCTTCGGACCCTAATCTTAAAGTACGTTGTTCGAATCAAAGTCACTTCTATTTACCGATTTTGATCTCTTCTCTGGAAGGCTGGACATAGTAACCATGTAAAATTGTGAGCAAACCATGTAAAATAATGAACATTAATTATTTTATCATAAATGCATATTTTAATCTATTAGTACCTCAATTAGTTTTAGGATGTTACCAAATTTCTAAACCTAATATCCTAACAACTTTTTATTCGATTCATAATATATATGTAGAAAATTTTAAATATATGTAGATATATACATATGTACTTTTATTTTCTGTGTACACAAGCTCTATGTATTCTCAACAGAACTTAAAATATATATTATTAAAGTAAATGTTTTCAATGCAAATTGTAGAAAAGAATTTTGTATTTCGAGGGCTTATATTCAAAATGGTCTTCTTGCAGATTTACAAAAAGAAAGTCAGATTCTTTTATATTTTTTTAATATTTTGTTATTTTTTTTTAGCCAAAAGTTAATTCCAACAATATGTTTTTCACTTTTAGTTTTTGGAATATATACAAACAATATATGTTTTTAAAGCTAGCTGCAAGTTTTTGTTTGAATTTCAAAGTAGTGTAAAAAGAAAAATTGATAAATATTGGGAATTTTCTTTGCATTTTTAAGATTTTTACACATTTTGAATGAGAATCATAATACATCTCATACAAATTATGTTATCTTAATTTTTTTATGCTTATATACCAAACGGTGGTACACCTATCAACATTTTATTTAGCTGGGTATGAGCACTATATCTATACCCTAGATTTAAATAAAGGAATAAAAAAATGAAATAAAGTTCATGGTTATAAGCAAAAAATCTTAGATACTAAAAGCAGTTTCTTAAAAATTTTAATTTTTTGGCAACTTTGCATGTAATTTTTTTCCAAAATTTAATTCATAATTCTAATTTTTACCCTTTTCTTAAAAAGCACACCTGTTATTTTTAACGTTTAAATATGAACTTGCGCGCCACACACTTTCTCCTGATATCATAATAGTTTTGAAGAAAAAGTTAATTCTAACACATTTTGTTTTTGGGTCATCTATAAACAATACATTTTTAAGGCAAAATCATGTGGTAGTTTTTGTTTAATTTACAAAGTAATGTAGAAATAAAAATTGATAAATATTGAGAAGTTTCTTTTAAAATCTTAAAATCCTTTTTTAAACATTTTGAATTAAAATCCTTATATTTCTCATAAAAATTATGTTATCTTTATGCAGTCTGCAAAAAACCCACTGTAGTTAGATTTTTAAACTTTTTTTGGATGGTTATAGAGGTTATATTAATAACTTGAAGAAGAACGGATTGTAAAATGTTGAAGATAAGTGAAATAGACAATTTTTATGTTCTCCTGAACAATTGGGGATTTGCAAGTGGCCTGTCTTGAATATAAGAACTCGATATGTTATTCTAATATTTTTAAAGGATGAAATAATTTCGCTTTAGTGATAAAGCAAACGCTAAAACATTTTTTACTTTCATTTAAAAGTAAATAATCTTCAACACAATTTTAAGATCCAAGTATGTATACACTAAAGTGAAAAATTACATTTATATTACCTGTCAAAAAGAAATCTGCAATAAATTCACTAAACAACTATAGACCTATTTTAAATACCATGAAATTATAGTCCATGTGGAATCCAGAATCTATTGGATGACGGTCATTATGGTTTATGTATCATGCAGACTTACATTTTTATACATTTGAAGTAAGAAGCAATATTTCAATCATCTGTTCTTGAATACGCAAGCGGCTTACGTCAGGGCTGTGCTCTGTCCCCATTGCTATAGATGAAATCTATGTCAGTTTCCGCATTAAATTCATTGTACTTTTATATTTATTTTTTAATTTGATAATGTAATTTTTTTATTAAACTCAAGATTATATTATCTCACAACTGAACTCTCAGAACTCTCATTACAATTTGCATCTACTTAAATTTAAACAATATATAGAGAAGGTATTCAAACGAAACATTATTTCAATATGTTCTTCATTCTATTTTAATACATATTTTTATATTCTGCCGAGTATGTTATGACAATACTAACTTAAGTTAAACGTACGAATGTGGCTAAATAACCCTAGTTTGTATACCTGATAATATATAATTGAAGAACATTAAGCTACATATATCAGATAATATACAATCGATATCTTAAAAACTGTTAGTTTGTTATAAAATAAATGAAACATATGAAAATTTATTATATATGTATAAAAAGTTTTTGTGCTCTGCATAAATGTTGTGTGTTTTAATATATTTAATTTTTGTCATAGATTTTGGATATCTCCCATTGGTAAATCTCTCGGTATCAAAAGCACACGATCAAAGAAGGCTCCAAACATTCCATTATTAGAAAAAGCATATGAGAAATCAATTCGCTTGGATTACAAAAAGGTAAATATATCATATGTTTATTAATTTCATACCAATAAGCTAATTGGGTTTAATTATATTTATTTGATTATTATGTCGATCAAACAGATCATATTTGAACTAATAAGATTTATAAAATACTAGTGCTTTATTTGCTTACCATTTGTTTTATTTTTTTATTTTAAATAAATTGTGCGCAAATTTAAAACTACTAAGTTATGAGGCGAATATCGATTTTATTATTTTCTTCTTACTTTCCTTTCTATATTTGTTGAGTAAACAAAAATAAAAAACAAAAGAAAAGAACTCCTTACCTACTACATTTATCGTAAAAAAAAACCCAATCAATGTGGAAAGGAAACTAAGAACAGAATAAAAGCATGGCTTGTTTGTTGGGCTTTGTTTAAGCTTTGATATGTAGAACGTTTAATTTTAACCAGGCAGAAAAATTCCAACTGCCCAACGATGGTAAACGATTTTCAAAGTGGTGCAAACGTTGGCAAAACATGAGATGTTTTTCTATTAAAACGTTATGCTAATACGCAAATGATTACAGCATTCTACCATTGTCCAGTTGTTTTTTACATCGTTGGTAAAAACTTCTACAAACTAAGTAGCTAATGCACTACCAACATGTGCATATCGTTTTTAACAGTATTTTCCTAACTCTTTAAAGTATGAGAAATGAAATGGGATTATACGTCATTAAAGATTTAGATCAAAAATAAACATAAATATGCTAGATTTTAAGTCCAGTTTTACTAAATTTCAGAAGCAATTTCTATTGCATATCGTTTTTAACAGTATTTTCCTAGCTCTGAAGGTTTAAAAAAAAACGAAAAAAAATGTAAAAACTTAAATGATTACCTATTTAACTTCTAATAACTCCTTAAATATACACGGTAGATCTTTAGTTTTTGCTGCATAATAAAAGCAATGATATTACCTTCATAACGATATATACATATTTTATATATCAAAAGTTTAAAGTTCAAAGGAGATAAAATTAAATTAAAACTGTTACATCTCAAACTTTTAAAATTCATAACTTTCTCCATGTGGACACAAAGAGCCTTATTTATTTTAGGAGTTGTGTACAAAAATAAAATCCAATTATAAATAACTCTTAAGCTATATAAAAAATAATTTTAGTGTAGTTTAAAAAATGAGGACATTGCCATAAAAACTATATATAATGAGTTATTTTATATAAAGAGTTTAAAGGTCAAAATAAGACTTACAAAAATAAACCATTATATCTCCGAAAAATATATTTTTAAAATGCTAAAAAATATATAATATTAATATTAGTCTACTTCATGCTTTTGGAAAATTTCTGACTGGACACTTATTTAGATAAGAAGTTATGTATATGAACTGATGACAATTTTTTATATAAAATTGTATTTTTTAAATATGTGCTCATTAAAAAATAATTTTAGAATAATTCTTGTAAATATCTTAAATTTTACATACAAAAAAAATTTTTTTTTTCTGTATTTCGCTTCATAACTCCTAAACCAATAGAGGCTCCAACTTAAGGAAGGGTTTCATTATCAATATACTCATTTTTTTATAATTTTAAAGTATCGTTTATTTGAGATATTAAGCTTTAATCTTAATATTATCAATTTTGACCTTTGAAGTTTCGAAATAAATAAATATTTTACTTGTCATTTTAGGATTAATTTGTTTTTCTATTAAATAAGAATTGTACAATGAATATTTTAGAAGTTATGAGCAATAAAGTCTGATTACGTTTGAAGAAAATTCAATCGCCTTTTGATTTTTGAAACGTCATATTTTTCGACCGGGAGGATTCTTTACACAGAAGAATTGTGATTTGAGTAACATTTACAATACTTAATATCTGTAAAGAATTTCATTTAAATCGGAGATATTAAATCTGAAAATGTCTGTTTTGTGCGTTTTGACATGGAACCACTCTAATATAGCATTAATGTAAAAGGGCATAAATATGAGTTTTAAATAAATATTGCTACATTTGAAATTAATTTTTTACCGAAAAATTTTGATATTAACATTGCATTTCCTTTTCTTAGTAAACATTTATTTTCGGGAGGAGAATCCATAATTTTGTATCCACAAATGTTTACAAAGGATACTTAGGATTTTTTTATAATTTTTTTTCTGAGTTACTATTTTTGTTTTCAAAAATATGATTTTAACCAAAATATGTTGTTAGGATCAACAAAAGATCGTTATGGAGGATGAATTAGATGAAAAATTCAAATGCTGGGGAAATGCTGCTAAAAAAAACATATGTTGTTAATGAATTACCTATTTAGTTTTCAGATGTTTTCACCAACGATGTAAAAAACAATTGGGCAGTGGCAGAATGATGTCGAAAACATAAGTCTAAGAATGTGTTAATAAAAACTTCTTTGAAAAAAAAAACGATTGTAGTGCGTATGCTTATTTTGAGTATTTTTTTCCAGTTGTGTTGTTACCTACACATTAACAATCTAAATACCTATAAAAAATTTTAGTATTTTTAGTAAATACAAATTTGTTGAAAAAGAAATTTAAAAAATTGTCAAACAATTTACAAACAAAAAATTAAGAATGAAATGAATTTGAAAGTGATGTGTGTGAAATTTTTGTTTAAATAAAAAGTTTGTGAAAATCTTTTGGCAAACAAAAAACAATTCCTTTTGGCTTGTTAAATAAAATTATTTTTGAACAGTGTTGAATAAACTCTTTGTGTTAAAAAAAAAACAAGTTAAAAACTAATGGTTGTGAACATAATATAACACTTCCAAGTCTGATAGGTACTCTTTTAATACGCTCAGAAACAAAAAGATTACTCTCTTCACAAGTATAAATTTGTTCTGTAGAAAATTTTACAAAGAATTCGATTTTTAGACAGTTATGTTTTTTGGGAATAATTTTGAGTTATAGTTATTTTCTAAGGGTATTGCTAATGAGTTATAGTAAACTTAAGAACTTTAATTAATTATATTTAATAATTATATCTTTACGTTTTTTATAAATAGATAGTTTCATTATCTAAGCAATTGGATATGACAGAACGGCAAATTGAACGCTGGTGGAGATTAAGAAGAGCGCAAGATAAACCATCAACTCTAACGAAATTCTGTGAAAATACATGGAGGTGTATATACTACACATATAGTTTTATATTTGGAGTTATTGTATTGTGGGATAAACCATGGTTTTGGGATGTTAAAAGCTGTTGGTATGGCTATCCACATCAGGCAAGTATTTTTAACACTTCTTTAGTTACTTTAATTAATTTACAGCAAAAGTAGCTTTGTATATAAGAAAAGCATTTTTTTAATAAACTTTTAACATATAACTTTAAAATTATAAGAAAACTAGAGACAACTAGAGACCTAGTTAAGCTCAACTACCCATGATATGTATAACATTATATCATAATTTTTAATGAAGGTGATTTTTCATTCTTGGTCTTTATGCAAATGCATAAAATGTTGAATAGTTTCCTAGATTCAGTTTCGATAAATTTTTATTTGAATGAATATAACGTCGGGTGGTTCTATCAAACACAAAATTCTTCGTAAAAGTGAGGAGTAGTGATTTGTAAAACAAGGGCATCATTTTCTTTATTTAAATATACTAAAAAATAAAAACTACATATATTTATACCCTACATCACCATAGGTGGTTCGGGTATTATGTGTTTGTGCAAATATTGCAACGCTATTTAGAGATAATTTGAAAATTGATACATATGATTTTTTTGGCACAAGGACGAAGCCTATTGATTTTGGTCATGATCGGCCCATGTTCTCCCGGAATAGAGATTTAACACTCAAACATACCTTAAAAATTTAAATATTTTATTGAAATTTAACACAAATAAGTTTTATGTATCCATGTGCATAAATCCATGTGCCAAATTTCGTCAAGATCGGTCCATAATTTACCATAGCTCCCATATGAACCACTCTTTCGAAAACGTGCATAAATCCCATAAAAATGTTAATATTAATTTAATATTCGACGCATATAACATTTATATAAGTATAAGTGGCCCTGCAAAATTTCATGAACATCAGTCCATAATTGACCATAACTCCCATTTGTGGAATCACCAAAAAGTGCATAAATACATATGAATCCTAGTATCGACGTAATATTCTGCAGTAGTAAGTTTTTATTTTCCACTTAATACAAGTATAGGTCCATAATTGGTTCCTTCCCGAATTTTGGTACACATATGCAATGGTGTAGGGTATCATATGGTCGGTCTTGACCGACTATACCTTCTTCTCTCGTTTTTATATGTTATTTGTTATTAAGATTTAAAAAATAAATAAATAAAAATACTTGCTGTTTACTTTTTTTACGCTCACAATATATAAATCGTAAACAAAAACGATATAATGTGGGCAATGTTTATAAGTCCATATTATATTGTTTTCCGAGTAAAAATAAAGGGTTAATTCAGTAACACCGTGATATTTAAATTCTTAGTGAATTATCTGCTACTGTATTGGTGTTTTCCGTTATATTCAGTTATAAAGCTTGAAGTACTCTCTTGTTTGGAATAAAAATGAGATATCCCTATATAAAACCGCATTAAACGAAATAAATTATTAAACATTTAATTTTAACTTTATTAAATATTTATTCGTATACATATGAGACATTCTATTTAAAACCAACACTTTATGTTAGAACTATAGATCATGAATGGAAATGTTTTTAATGCTTTCGTTTAGGATATGAATCATTTATTTATCGCTCATTTATATCAAAAATTCATAGTTTCTTATTTCCTTTTTTTCAGTCAGTTTCCAGCGATATTTGGTGGTATTATATGATATCAATGGCTTTTTATTGGTCCCTTACTGTTACACAATTTGTTGATGTAAAGAGGAAAGATTTTTGGCAAATGTTTATCCATCACATGGTTACGCTTCTTTTGATGTCTTTAAGTTGGATTTGTAACTTGCATCGTGTTGGATCTTTAGTATTAGTGATTCATGATTGTGCAGATATATTTTTGGAAGTAAGTATCTTTTATTTTCTTCTTCTAACTGTTTATGTGTTATTGATAACCAAGGAATTTACAAATAGCCAATTTTCTTTAACGTTTATTGAAGGCATCGATAAAATACCCAACAAACACTGAGATATTATATTTAGAACATTTAAAAAATTATGTCTTTTTTCTTTTATATCTTTGATATCAAATACAAACCATAGCTGTTCATTGCGAATATTTTCATTTAAAATATTTTATTCATATTTTTAGAAATAAAATAGTTTCAAATCATTTTTTACTCTTTGTAATATGATTTTAAATAGCCTGAAATTAATTTGAAATAAAATTATTTAAATATTATTATATTTGTTAACAAAAATTTCAACAAAAATTTTCGAGTACACATTTATAAAACTAAAATATATTTTATATCCTTAGTTTGGTATCATTTACTCTTTATTTAATTTATTATTATTATTTTTTTTTAATTTTGTATATAAAATCTGTTTCAAAGCATTAAATTTTTTGTATTCATAGAATTAAAAATAAAACAGAATTTAAAATAATTTAAAATTATTTTCATATTCATTAACAAAAACCCCAAAAAATGTAATTATATTACTATTTGTGGATGTAATTCGCATTAAACGAGGAAAATCTGCGAATATAATGTATGATTATGATGTGTGGTGAAAGTGGTTTCAGCACTAATACATATAAATAAAATTTGACTAAAACAACCTTAAAGTCACGATTTTTTTGACAACAGAGTTAGGTTTTTTTGATAAGCCTTCCATTCTTAGTATTCTTTGGTTTTTTACCGTTTTTTTATGTAAATTATATAAATATCAATATTATTAAACATTAGAAAAATCAAATAAAAAACCTTTGAATGTGTGCTTTAAAAAATTATTTGTTTCAATTTTGATTAAATAAAATATTTTTTCTATTTTATTTTTTGTTCAATAAGATGCAAAATGATAAGCAAATGATTTAGTATAAATAGAAATACTGAATGTTTTTATTTTAAAATTATTGAATTGATTAACAAATATTTTAAATTAGAAATAAGAAATGAAAATAAAATATAAATTATTTTTAGTTTTTATTCTATTCGCAAGTAACAGCTATGATTTAAAATTTACTTTAAATCTTCCTCAAAATTGGATAGAAATTAGTTGACAATGTGTTTATTCTCAAATCATTATCAAACCATTCTCAAATGCTTACATTTAAGAACAAAAATTATTTCAAATCACTCTCCTTCTTTAATCCAGTTGTCGTCGCATAGAGTACCATTTCAAAAATAAAATGGAAATCGAACGGATGATCCGATTTCAATGAAATTTCACACAGTGATAGCTGAAGTATGGGCTGGTTTAAGTTTTGATTTTGTAATATATAGACCTTCTGACCAAATTGAAAATTTTTAAAAACAATCTTGATTCGTTATATCTGAATTGATTTTAAATATTTTTACATAAACAAATACTACTAAAAGAGATCAACAAAAAACATCGTCGTGTGTTTATCTGGCGTAAACTTAAAGAGAAATTATATGCACACTACGATGTTTAATGTAAGTCTCTTCCAGCAGAATACTTTTTTTGTTATATCAGAAATCGAGAAACGGTAATTTTACAACAGCTTCGAACGAGTATAAGACCAAATATATTTAAAAAAAAAATGTTTTTAAATGTTTTAATTTTTTTTAATCGTATTATTAACAAACGTTTTAGGGAGTTATATCAAAGGTAATCTTTGGCTCATTTAAGTTATTTTTTATTTTTATATTAAAGGAAATTTGATGAAAATTTCTGTTTATAGGTTAGGATGTTTTTCGATCACACTTAGGGGTGCCAGATTTTAGAGTGGCAAAAAATGTACATTCGGTCAAAAGAAGAGTAAAAAATAGTACATTTTTTTAAACAAAACCAAATTCTTCTATTATAATTTTTCTACAATTCAGTTTAACATAAAATTATTAAAATTGAATACAATGAATAACTAAATGATTGAATTGGCATTTCGAAACATCATTAAATTTATTCTTTCAACGCTTTCCAAAATTATCCTATGTTTGTGTGTTGGAGAATTCTCCAATTTCCTTAACGTACGAGTCTGAAAAATCAAAGGCTTCACTTTATTGTGACCATATAAAAAATAATTATTCTGTTCAAAACATGAGAAATAAATATCTTACCATTGAAATGTTTAACCCAAATTGTGTGGCTAAAAAATTGTTACAAAATATCGCCGAAGGAATATTGTGTAAAATGGGGGGTAGAGTTTAACCCTTCGTCATGTACATTTAACTGTCCAGATATTTTACAAATTTAACTGTGATTTAAATATATTTCTATTTGAGTCTCCAGGTATCCTCTACAAATATTTTAAGTATCGTTTTATGAAAAAACACATTAAGAAAAGGAACAACAAACTAAATTTATGTGGATTTTTTTCATCTAAACTTCGTATACGTAGCGCATGTATCTGGCCAGATACACACACATTTTGTATGGAGAACTTTGGTAGATTTGAAGAAAAATTTGTTGATTTGAAGAAAAATTCTTACTATTTGAAGAAAAAATCAATATTTACTACGTGATTTGATTCAATGTACGTCCGGCAAACCTAATCACATTTCTTATTGGATTTTTACAATTTTTTTCGCATACTTTACAATCTACATATTGTTATATTCGAACTGTATTCATTTTTGTATTTTGTAGCAATTAAGTGGTGCTCTTCGGAGCTTTGTTTGAAGTTGAGTTCATGTTGGCGTATTTTTAATGTATCTATATCGAGAGTTTTCAAATTTATCTTTTGCTAGTGGAATTTCCAATTTTTTATGGATATTTTTATTTCTTATGTACCATGGTGCAACTGTCAGATCAATACTAATGTTTCTAGTAATACCCCATAATTGGGTTCGATATATCCAAATGGGTATTAAAATATTCCTATACAAGATGACAGCAACAAGGTGGCTAACAGATTATAAAAGGTAAAGGTATAGTAATTTTAGATTATTTCGGTATTGGTATTTTAGTGGTATTTTCAGATATTTTGGTGATGGTATTTTAACAGCAACGGCATTCGTAGTTATTTCGATAAAGGTATTTTAATACTAACGGTTGACAAGGAGTCAGGTATAAAAAAACGATATGTTGAGATAACCATACAATTTTAAAAAGTATTATTTAAAGTTTGTAGTAATTTGCCTTCTTAAAATATATAATATTGGTAATGGTATTTTAGCTGTAACGATATGTTTTTTCTATAATGGTATTTTAGCGTTTGCGGTATTTGTGCAACAGCTAAATGTGCATAGTTCACCAATTCATAGGATTATTTTGTGTGGGAAAGAATTTATTAGATGATTGTACTGGATAGAAAATCCTGTTCTTAAGTGATACACACGGCTAGTCATTATTCCGTAATGTACTGGTTGATGCATCACACAAACATTTACTATAATTTTTTAATATATTTGTATTTATTTATTGTATCTTCTTAAAAATAGAACAATAAGTATTCAAATCTTAAATCTAAAAAAATATAATCACTTTTCTCGATGACCACATATACGGAACAGGTTTGATATACGTTTATTCTTTTCAAGAGTAATTGGCTATTATTTCGAGTGGGTTTCGGTGCGTTTCAAGCTTTTTTTAGTTATGTTGATGCTTGCTTTTTATTTCATTTGTTACCGGGGGTGCGCTCAGGTCTTTATGTATATTATAATTTTTTGAAGAGAACAGAACTAAATTTCTTTTCATCAAATTGGATATAACATTAACAAGTCTTTGTGTTTGTTCAATAGTGGTGTATAATAGTAATCAATGAAACAATAAACATAAAGAAAGAAAATTTTTAATTGTTTTCTTTTTTTCATTTATTTTTTTTTGCACCGATTCACCTCTATTATCCGATAATCTAAGCATATTTTTTTCGATTACTTTTGAAAAAGAAATATTTATTTATTGAATGCATTATTCTTACAGCCGTAACTACAAAGTTTATATTATACATCAGGCAACATTGCGTATTCAATGAAAACTACTTAAACTAAAAAGAATTCGTAAACTTTCTCAGTTTACGAAAATTGCAATAGATTTCGCTGAATATCATTATTAATAACTATCCGATCTTAATTATATTAATGCCAGCACTGAAAAAGCAACGAGCACTTACTCAATACTTTTCCTCATCCAAATCTTTAAAAAGCTCTTAAAACAGTGCTAAAAGCACTGAGTTGACTACGCAGATTAACGTAAAACCACAATTTACTTATTTGCCTTATTACCAGAGAAGACAAAAATACATTTTTTTCTTTTTATGCTACTTCGCGTTGAATTGCTAAGGCTCAACTCATCATTTTATTATAAAATTTTTTCTTTGCAGCCAAAATTATTGATTTAAAGTAATCATCGAGGTCATCTCTTTCATTTCGTCATAATTTTGAACAAATTTTAAATTCGTTGCAGTGTAAAATTGGTATTATTTGGAGAACCGTAGTTTCAACAACTTATTTCAATGATGTTAACACCATCAAATTAATTTTCATTACATTTAAATACATTAAATGGACGACCGCTTATTTTTGCATTATACATGATTTTATTAAAATTTTTATTTTTGTATATTTAAGACAAATTAAAGCGCATATTTTATTTGTTTATAACATCCTGGTTATCACAAATTTTTAACGTTCTTCATGCTAAATAATTTAAAAAATATATTATTAAAATTATTAAAATCTAAATTATGCTCTTATTATTTTAAGGCTGCGAAATTGACGAAATATGCAAACTATCAAAAATTATGTGACATAATTTTTGGAATATTTACTGTTATTTGGATAATTACTAGACTTGGATTTTATCCTAGAATAATATACAGGTAAGTTTTCTTTAACATATAAAAATAAGTATATAACACTTGACTAATATTGGACGGTTTTCGAAAAAAAAAAAAACATTTTTCTTTAAGAAATATTTTTTACGAATCAAACAGGAAATAGTATTTCTAAATTTCTAAATCGTTATATGTACATATGTATATATTTTCGAAGATAAAATTACCTAATTTTAATATACATATATACATACAGTGTTTGACAATACAATGGAAACTTTTCCTACTTTTTTTATAAATGGAACAAAATTCAAAATAAATTTAAAACAATTTTAAATTTTTTGGAGTATATAATTTGTATATACTTTTATTTACTTAAATAAACAAAAATTAAGAACATAAATTTTTAAATTCTAATAATACAAAACAAAATTAAAATTATTCATAAATATGGTACTGACAAA
>MINK01009868.1:0-17940 GCA_001735545.1 Phormia regina
AAATAACTATGATAATTTAAGATTTTTTTATAATATAAAATTATTTTTGTAAAACTAAAGCCCTTATTTCCTAAGTCCTTTCACTTTAATTTCCATACAAATTTTTGAAAAAAAACAATTTACATGAACAATTTTTTAAAGTGAATGGAAGTGTTTTACAAAGTAGGGCGTTAAATAAGCATTTTAATTAGTTTTATTTTATATATTATATAATAATTACATACATATATCTATATATAAATATATTATTAATCATATAACAATTTGAATACAAATAAAAATATCTCTAAACAAATTTCATTTGAAATTTGTGGTATAGATTTGAAACGTGACTACTTTTAATTCAAACCATTTTTTTTTTTTATTATTATTTTTCAGAATAAATTTGTTTCATACTACAGTTTAAGACATAAACAACAACCACAAATATTGAAATACAACCTTAACAGATTTTGAAATAAATTAATATTTATGCGAAGTAATTTATTAAGAAAAATTCACAAAAATAAATCCATAATAGTGTGCAAAACGATATGATTAAAAATAATAATTAAAGGAAAATTTAACTGAACACTAAGTGACAATTAAAAGGAAAAGAACAAAATAAAAATTAAACAAAATAAACGTTAAACAAATCTCATACAAAATGGAAGGAGAATCAACGGAATCAACACATAATACAAAAGTATCAGATTCAGCTTATTCAAATAGTTGCAGCAACAGCCAGTCGCAAAGAAGGTAAATATTTTATTACAATAAAAAAAAAAAAACGTATTCATTTGTAAATTTAATTAAATTTAAAACACTAAACAACTCTAATTCTGCATGAATCCCATCAATGAAGATCAATAATGCCTCCATATAAATATATATTTTTATATTTTCGTCATTGAATATCCGATAAAAAAAAACATTTTGACTACCATTACGCTTAAAATAGCGTTACCGAAATAGCTCTAAATAACACTAAAATATCCTACTATTATTCAAAAATTAAAATAAAAAAAATGCCGTTACCGTAATAATGCAAAATAAAATTTCTTATATTTTCTGAATCCTTATAAAAAATTATGACTATAGGACCATATCCGTCCCTCCGTGCGTCGGTTGAATTTTGCTATTGAAATTCGGCAAGATCGGCTATATGCGGAGATATGCTTTAAAAATCCGGTTTTTTAATACAGTTTTCGAGTTTCCGATAAAAAAATATGCTAAATAAACTAAGATTTTAAGTTTTATATATAAAATTTGTATTCAATTTCGGTTTATTTAATCAACCAAATTCATTCATTAACAACTGAGTTATAGGTCGGACTAACTAAAAATAAAAGTAATATTATAAATACGCACACAAACATGTACATATATACATGTACAAGTATTATAATGTAGTTTAATAAATGTGTAAGTATAAAAGCATATTTTAAGGCGAAAATATAATAGTGAAAGGAAAATGCACTCGTCAACGAGCGGCAGCATTAATACCAAATTAAAAATCAATCAATTGTTTACAAAAAACTAACAAAAGTAAAATTTGAAAAAACTGTCATAAATTTAATCTAGCAATGCTCTTACACGCGTCCGAGCGTCAGAGTTTAAATTTTTAATTATTTTTCTATAAAACATGACGCATGACGCGCACATTAGCCTTCCACTATAATCTCGAGATTTCGTTCGTTTTCGTGTTTGCAAATGCAAATCCAACCAGCCAATCAGAAATTATAGATTTATTACCAAAAAATTTCGATTCTACCCCACTATGCAATAATGAGGCAATATAAAAATCATTGTGATCGCATGATCATGAGTTTTTAACACTTCTTTAATTTTTTAAATTTATATTAATGGACAAGAAATATCGTTCAAAATCATATATATAAATGTACATATACAGAGGTATACAAAATACATATTAGAGAGTATTTGATAAGTTTTATATTAGAGAACATAGTAACGATCACATATCTGTTTAAACCTCTTTTTATAATATCGAGTATAAAACAAAGTGTACATAAGTTATTATTGCATTACGTACTTTGGTCTTATTGGTCCCTACAATAATCTATACAAATATTTGAAACATACCCCTCAGCTCTACCCCTGAGGGGTATGTTTGGCCACCCTTCTAAACTTAACACTACTCTCCTATGTCTATACCTAATTTCATGCAAATCCAACCAGCCCATCAGAAGTTACAGATTTATTTCCAAAAACTCGATTCTGCCCCACTGTGCATTGTAATCTATTACTTAGTACTAAAAAGATATTTATTTTTAAACCAAGATTGGCATTGATAAGATTTTAATTATTTAAGATTCCTATTCACTGCTTTTGGAAGTTCACCTTCATCAGTCTAGTTTATATAATTTTATAACCCGGCTTGGGGGTCATTATCACCCCGACACTTTTTCAATTTCTTATTTCTTTAGATTTAATAAAAGTATTGATGTACTATAGTTAAATGATTCGTTTGACACTTAAGAAGTACGATCGAAAAAAATCTTAACATATATAAACGTCAACAGTTAGGAAACGTTTGATCAGACAGTTTTGATTGCTACAGATAATAGATAAATATAATTTTTATTCTTCTGACCACTATTTATGAACATGTAGACCTTTTTTGGTAACCATTTCATTTTAATTTTTATAGTTGTTTCAGATACTTTTTTAGAACAGTCTCTCTTAAATCTTCGACTTTTTAGGACACTTATTTGCACCCCTTTAATTCTCTTTTAACAAAAACCAATATCTCTTCACTGGTCTTAGCTCTGAATAATTTAAATAATTAACCTCTCTTGGTACAAAAACTATGTGATTGTTTTGATACCATTTCAGAGAGTTCCTAAGTAGTAAAATGATGCCAAATCAGACCAAAAAAATATGTAGACCCATATACAGCCCAATGTAACAAATAACTTGCTTATTTTGCCGCAACTGCATAAATCTTGCCTAACCATGAATTCTTTAGGAAATTTCGAGAGCTTTTCGGTTCTAAACTTGCCTTAACTTAACCCCGAACATCATCAATATGCAAATTGTGACCAGGCATCTGTAAAAAAACTACCAAGTCGTTGTGCATTTTACAACATGAGAATTTTTGTATGAAATTTGATATTCATTTTCGTGCTCTATTCTTGCAGCATTCCATTCTTGTACGATTTGTACTTTATATGTTTGCACTCCGTATTAGCATTACCTTTTGGACCAAATAGCCAGAGTACTGAGCTAACAGTTTTTCAAAAATTTGTATGATTCTTTTCTAAGATGTGAAATGAAATTGCAAATTATTTTAAGGATCACCTAAATTCAACACTTAGTTTTTAAAGTTCTTTAAATATTTATGTCACTAAATTATATATTAATAATTTTTCGATAACCTAAAAATTATTTTTTTTTTTTTTTTGTTTTAAATTTAAAAATAACAAAATGCTGTTCGCTGTTGAATATAAATGTATTTGGTTATACAAAACACATTAAAATGTATATATGCAGATGGAAATGCATCATAAGAGATCAGTTTTTATTGAATACAAAAGAAATTAGGCTTTTAGGAATATACATTAGAGTGGATACGCTTTTTTCTTCGATGTAAGAAGAATCCTTAATTAATAATCTTTTTTAAATTCTGAGAATTGAACAAATATTATATTACAGTGAAACCTCGATTGTCCGTATTTTCATTTTACGTGGTTTCTTTAAAGAAATTATGTTCTTTGTTTCGTATTTTCATTAACCAGTTTTTCATAAATGCGGAAAACTTGAATTTTATATCGTTCTGACTCAACTTATTTAAACGAGAGAATTTCCCTTCTTCGTTTATAATAGAGGTAATCATGGTTAATCGATGCAAAATATTAAATGAAAATAGAAAAAATAGAATAATTACAAATTTTCTTTCCCGTATAATCGACGTTGCTGGTTAATCGAATCACGGATAATCGAGGCCCCACTGTTTTTGCCTTCATACAATAATACAGTTGAAAAATATTTAAAACAATTCTTATTTTCCCATCAATATACAATATTGATTAATTTAAACATAACTTATGTTTTTACTCCTCAGCGGAAGTTCAAAATCTCGTCTCAGCGGAAGTCATTCGTCCGGAAGTAGTGGCTATGGCGGTAAACCTTCAACACAAACAAGCAGGTATATAATTAAATTAACTGCATAATTTGTTAGAAATATGTATGTAAAAATATATTCCTGTTTCTTAGTAGTGAGATACATCTCAATAAGCGTGGTAAGGATAAATCACGCAAGAAAAAGAAGCTCAAGTGTTCCACCAGTAGCACAACAAATGTCTTAGAAAATACGGAAGATGTACCCAAAACAAATGAAGTCCAGGATAAGGAAGAAATCGATATTAACGACATAACAATGAGTATGAAAAGAAAATATTTCTTTAGCTATTGAAAATGAATATAATTTTGTTTTGTAAACATTTTAGCACAAAGTTGTAGACAAAAGGATAATAAAGAAAATTTGGAGAAAGAAAGTAGTGAACCTAAATCTGAAAAATCTCTATTACAATTCCCCACACCGTCTCCATTATCAGGTAATTTTAGTAATTTTATTGAATTGGAAAATTTCCAAAAAAAAAAAATTATTTTTTTTAACTTCTGAATTTTTTTTGTAGCTGCAACACAGCAAGGTATTAAATCGGAAAAAACATGCGAATCAGCACCAGGCAAATTAGAATCATCTGGAAAAACGGAAAAACTTAGAGAGGTAAAATATCATAAACCCCCAAAATGCTTAAAATTTAGAAAAACTAATCTAATTTTATTATATACATATATATATAGGATAGTTTTTGTTGTGTCATTTCAATGCACGATGGTATTGTTCTTTATACTACACCCAGCATAACAGATGTTCTAGGATTTCCACGAGATATGTGGCTGGGACGTTCATTTATTGACTTTGTTCATACTAAGGATCGGGCTACATTTGCCAGTCAAATAACAACGGGAATACCAATAGCTGAATCGCGCAGTAGCATGCCTAAAGATGCACGAAGTACATTTTGCGTTATGTTGCGACGTTATCGGGGACTTAAATCAGGTGGTTATGGTGTTATAGGACGTTCGGTCAGTTATGAACCATTTCGTTTGGGATTGACATTTCGTGAAGCACCAGAAGAAGCGAGATCCGATAATTATCTACCGAGTGGCACAAATATGTTGTTGGTTATATGTGCAACACCCATTAAAAGTGCTTACAAAGGTAAATTATTTCTAAAAACTGATTAGATTAAACAATAAGATAATATAATTTCTGTATTTCATTTTAGTATCGGATGAAATACTTTCTCATAAAAGTGCTAAATTTACAATACGTCATACTGCTACTGGAATAATTTCACATGTGGATAGTGCTGCCGTATCGGCACTGGGTTATTTACCTCAAGATCTTATAGGACGTTCTATACTTGATTTTTATCATCATGAAGATCTTATTATTCTAAAGGAAATTTATGAGACTGTAATGAAAAAGGGTCAAACGGCAGGTGCATCATTTTGCAGCAAACCCTATCGATTCCTTATACAAAATGGATGTTATGTACTCCTCGAAACTGAGTGGACAAGTTTTGTCAATCCTTGGTCAAGAAAATTGGAATTTGTTATTGGACATCATCGTGTGTTCCAAGGTAAAATTAGCATTGCATGTTATTTATATTAAATAAAATTCTAACCCTATTTTTCTTACATATATATTCTACAGGTCCTAAAAATGTTAATGTATTCGAACCACCTCCGAATACAAAACCTAAGTTATCGGAAGACTCTCAAACTCGCATTGGACATATTAAAGAAGACATTGTAAAACTTTTAGCAGAAACAGTTTCTAGACCTTCGGATACTGTTAAACAAGAAGTGTCACGACGTTGTCAAGCTCTTGCATCATTTATGGAGACTTTAATGGATGAAGTTTCACGCACAGACCTAAAGCTAGAGCTACCTAATGAGAATGAGTTGACTGTATCTGAAAGAGATTCCGTAATGTTGGGTGAAATATCTCCGCATCATGACTATTACGATAGCAAAAGCTCAACAGAAACTCCACCATCCTACAATCAACTCAATTACAATGAAAATTTACAACGTTTTTTTAATAGTAAACCAGTGACAGCGCCAGTAGAATTTGATCCCATAAAAATGGAACAAACCTATAATACACCAGCAGATGCACGCAGTACCTTGAGTCCGGTCCAATGCTTTGAAGGAAGCGGAGGTAGTGGTTCATCGGGAAATTTTACTTCAGGCAGTAATCTTAATATGGGAAGTGTAACAAATACAAGCAACACCGGTACAGGAACTTCATCAGGAAGTGTACCTATGGTTACGTTGACAGAATCTTTACTAAATAAACACAACGATGAAATGGAAAAGTTTATGCTAAAGAAACACAGAGAATCTCGGGGAAGAAGTGGCGAGAAAAATAAAAAGAACTCTGAAAAGATAATGGAGTATACGGGTCCTGGACATGGAATTAAAAGAGTAGGATCACATTCGTGGGAAGGCGACGCCAACAAACCAAAACAACAACATACAAATCTTATGGATATACAGCGTGACTATAACGATCACCATAATCCGGCAACCACTAGCAATAAGATCTTTAATAATTTCCAAAATACGTTGGGAGGAGCTGCTTTAGCTATGCCTTATGCCAGTGGCTTATCTTGTTCTCGCAATGTTAATTTGTGGCCACCATTTTCAGTTGGCCTCACTACTCCTACCTCGCATACAGCACAAATAACACAAAGTAGTTTTACCCCACAACACAGCCTATTTCCCACTATTTACTACATACCTGCCACTGCCGCTGCAGCAGCTGCTGCTGCCGCCAATCAAACCCAAAAGCGTTCGTCCGCCGAAATACCCAGTACCTCAAGTCAAGCTCTCCCTCTACAGTATATGGCTGGTGTTATGTATCCACATCCCTCATTATTTTATACTCATCCCGCTGCCGCAACTGCCATGATGTATCAACCGGTATCATTTTCGAATGTTGCCAGTACCATAAATTTGGCACCCGAACAGGCAAGTTCATCGACTGATTTCAAAACGGTATTATATTATAAGAGATACTTTTCAATAGCAATATTCATTTTCAATTTCACTTTAGACTCAAACACTAATGGTGGCACCCACTACTACAAAACCTCAGCAACAGGGCGCATTTCATTCTATAACCCCTGCACAACTACAACGTCCATCCTCACAAGCAACCTCAGTTAAAGCTGAACCTGGTTCAAATATGGTATGTTTTTTGTAAGATATTTTTTTCTTTTGTTAGCAGTTCAATTATTATCCTACTTAATTATTGCTTCTTTCATGTTTCCATAAAAAAATATGTATGAATGATTTTGAAAAATGTCTCGTCGGTTCGGTCCAATTGAAGGTGTGCACTGTGATTCTAGAAATTTACTACACACAATTATAATTTAAGGAGTTTTTTCTAACTTTTTATTTCCAGATCCTGTCAGTATTAAGTAGACATCTTCTTGTTTAAAGATTATACAATATAAGCGATGATAAGTTTGACCAACTAATTTTAGTTCTTAATGGATTACTGGAAGTCGTAAAACACCTCTGGGTTGAAACACAATTACTGCGTCCATGCCATTATTGCGTCGTATAAGTTTTTCTCCTCTCGTTCATAATTATCGCCTTAAACTGTATTGCGGTATGAGGTTTCGAGAACCATTTGTATCCTTTTTGCGAAGGCCTATGAACTTGTTAGTTCCTGTACACCTGTATAGGTTGATTGAAAGTTATTTGAAGAGACAAATTCTAGATAGTTTGTGCATTTCATATTTTGTAATGGCATTTTAATATTATTGTATCGCTCTAGACCAAATAATTGTTCTTCGGTGAGACAAAAAAAAAAATCGATTAATCCACCACAGTTGAAGTCTCAATTGTAATTTACTGTATCAACTTTTTGACACCATTCGTTAACAGATTAATAGAATAGAAGACAAAATGTAATTTAATAACTTGTTACATAAAACCTATTTGAAACCAAATATGTATCCAAAAATTACTGCATTAGTTACTATTTTTTTAGATTGATTTTAACTGATCAAATGTGATTGAATTTTTGAAATAGTTTTTACAACACCAAAGGATTTTCAAAGTCGCAACTTTGCAGTTCCTAATGATTTTTCACGTTTTCATTTCTGGCTTAAATATTGTACATTTAACATGAAAAATATTTGGTACATGGAACGGACAAATCAAAAATGATTTAAAGTCCATATACAAATAAAATAACATTCAATTATTAGTTGAATATATATTCTGCAATAAAATATACATATGTCTGTATATGTACATTAAGGAAATAACTTGAATAAAGATAAAATTGAAAAAATATTTCTTAAATCAGTACTAGAACTACAATAACCCGGATCACTTCAGATTCTGCAACACCATCATAATTATATGATACAGAAGTATCATATAATTATTTTAATTTGATTTTAAATAAAAGTTTTTTGAATTAGTGCATTACTTCTTTGAATAAAATACTGATTTCAAATAACATTCCAGAACAGTTAAAAACAATAATAATGCACGTACATACATATGTATGTACACATGTATTCACTAAAAATTTTACTTCAAATATTCAATACTATTTTAAAAATTTGTTAGGGATTATAATACATAGTAGTCTATAAACCGAAATATTTTGTTATTTAAAAAACATAATATGTATACGGACAGCAGAAGAACTGAAAGCGATAAACATTATTAAATAAATAATATTTATCACTTTTATAATTTGTAAAAGGAAATAATTTACGTTTGATGATTTTTTACTTTTTTGATTTATGCAGGCGCCATCTGATTCATCGAAAAAAGGTATCGCAGATTCGCCCATTGCTTCCGTTATGGGTGATTATGTTTCAGATCAACACAATGCAAATAGTTTAAAAGTAAAAAACTCAAATCTTTTAAAAATTTTATTTAAGTTCATATAATAAAAAAATATTTTCTTTTTCTTTAATTAAAAACACAAAAAACAGCCCAATACAGACAGCAATGGCAACAGTGACGATATGGATGGTTCAAGTTTTTCATCTTTTTATTCGTCATTTATTAAAACAACTGATGGTTCCGATAGTCCCCAAGAAAACGATAATAGCAAAGATTCAAAGCAGAGAACATTTAAAGTAAATCAAATAAATAGTAAAATATAATTTCTTTGAATCTAATCAATACATTCTCTATTCACTATATAGAAGCAAACAGCTGAAAAACTAATGGAAAATGCTGAAGAGGACCAAACGCAACATGGTGATAGTTAAACACAAGTTGAAGTTACAAACGAGAATTTTATGTTAAAACAAAGATGGATGCAACTCCTTTGCGGACATCATTTTACAAAATGATTATATAAATCAATTAAATACGAGGGTTTACAATACTTATCTAGTACAAAAGTGTTATAGTTGAGTAGTAAGTTTTTTTTTAATATTTATTTAGTTTTTTTTTATTTATATTTATTACATACCTACTTATAGTACGTCTTAAAACAATTGCAGTAAATAAAACTTTTATATTAAATGTCTGTTACTTTGTTGTTGTATTTTTTATAATAATGAAAACATTAACAACATGTTCTTATAAATAAATTCATAAATTGTATTTTTGTATTTATTAAAACGATAATGTAACAAAATATAAACATATTGTTTATATACAATAAAATCTATAAAAATTAATAATACCTGTGTTTTTGTTTTATTTGCATCGTTTCTTTTTTGATTGTTTCGATGACTCCTTATCATTATTACTGCTATTTTGAAATTGCTGAAGTTCCGAACAGAATAAAACCTTAAAATAATTAATAAATAAATACGTTTTTGAAAATAATTCTGGAATAAAATAATATTTATACTAACAGCTTGCGTCCAACCAGCAAATGGGCCATAAATTTCACGAAAATGTTCTGCAATTTCATCATAAATTTTTGGCGTAACAGCTTTGACTCCAGATAACCGGGGCATATATACAGTTTGTGCTATTTTAAAAATATGAGTATCAATCGGTACTGACTCCAAATGGCCAAGTGACATCAAACATATACAATCTGCTACTTTAAAACCTATTCCTGGTAGTTTTACTAATTCTCGACGTGCATCTTGATATGGAAGAGAACGTAGTTTTTCAAACCAATTCATTCCTCCAAATTCATTTATTTTTACTATAGATTGGGCAATAAATTTTGCACGGTATCCAAATTTTGCTGAACGTAGACTAGATTCTAACTGGAAAATTAAGAATAGTTTAAAACATAATATAACTAATTTAAAATATGATTTTAAAAAAATTTGGTTAATATGTAAAAGCTTCCTTAAGGGACAACTTCCTTAGGCGGACAGCTGCGGTAAGCGGACGATTTTTTAGGTCCCATGGTTTAGGTGTAATCTTTAGTATAAATTAATCTCCGTTAGACGGACACTCTCTTGGGCGGACGCGGACATCTGTTTTTAAAGAAAACATCTCTCGTGAACGGACAAAAATAATAACCGATATAAGAAATGTACTGAATTTTGTATAAGAAAATGCTTCATTTTTGTCCGTGTTTGCAATCTTATTTCATCTTTACTTACATATTTTGATGTTTTTTATTAACTAGATTGATAAAAATCTCATTTTTTAATTCTTCATTCCAGAAGAGAAAAATAAGAACACAATCCTTAAAAACACATAATGTCCTGAAGACAGTCCCCCTAATGGGTCCATAATTTGTAGTAGAACACAATTGTGACAGATTTATATAAATCTTGACAACTTTTTTGAACAATAGGTATAGAAATTTTGCACAACAAGAGTGACATTGTCATCAGTCATATAAAAGAGTAATTGGGTGCTACTTAAGATCGAGGCCAAGCCTCCAACAACATTTTCATCTTATTTTTAAATGGTGTAATATGCCAACATATGTGATGAACATGTTGTCAATCTTGTCCATGCATTTTATTCTTAAAATTTTGTTGAAAAATCGTTAGTAAAAATACTGTTGAAAGAAGTCTTACCCTCAGCCAGTCGAAAGATGATTTTTTTTATGTACGACAAATGACTTAATTTAAAAAGTTATTTTAGTAAAATGTATTAAAAATGGAGAGAAGGAAAATAATGTAAAAATTTGTCAAACGTTCTCTTAGTTCAGAAATATATAAATCGGCCTTTTGCATTTTAGTTGACGATTTATATGTTTAAATAAGAATATTAAATGTTGAAATAAGAAGATATAGTACAGAATTAGTCCTTGTAAAAAAATATGAACCATATCCTATTGACAGAAATCTCCCGAAAGCGGACAAAATCAGCGTGACGATCGCTGTCCGACTATGGGAGTTTTCACTGTATATTTATATTTTTTAACAAATAAACATTTTACCTTATTTTGCTCGTTGAAAAAAGCATCTAAAGTAGGGAAACTATAAACATCACTTGATTGAAAATTCCCAATTTTTTTGCCATAATTAGTACATAGCCATTGAATCATTGTGGATATTCTAAAATTAATGCAACACTTTAATAATTTTTTAAGCACAAAGTTATATATACCTTTTAATATTATTGTTTTGGCTGCACATAAATGAAAGAATATTTTCTAACGGTTCCTGGTCCAGTACACGCACAGCTTTCATGTGTGGTGCCAGTTTATCAAAATGTGGATGCGACTTTCGCCATAATTTTACTTGTGTAGAAAGATCGAAATCTAATCGAAAGTATTGTTGAAGTATTTTATTATAAAACTCTTCGTTGTGGAGTTCTGAACCAGTGGAAGATGCTGATGTATAAACTTTGTAATATAAAGAATCCTCATCTTGTTTTAAAATCCAATATAAACCATACGCAACACCATGCCATTCACAATTATTGTGGTTAATTCGTTTTTCCCATCTTTAACACATTTAAAAATACTTTTTAATGAATTGTTTATTAAAAAATTTGTATTTACCGAAAGCTTTGTCCACCCAGCAATGTCAAATCAAGATTTAGCTCTTTGGATTTTACTTTAATTGATCCTTCAGTGGTTGAGGTCATTTTTAATCTGTTTACTCGATAATAAAAATCACAAATACTTAATTTTGATTTAAAAACACTGAACATGGAATTCTTTTAAGCGCCAATGTTTTTTTTTATTATTTAATAGTTCACCAATAGTATTATTAGAAAGTATACTCGTAAAAACAGCTGTTTTACAATTTTTTCATCGGCATACCTCGCGGTACTGTCAAATTGTTTTTGTGTTCCTATATAATTTTTTTTCGTGAGTATTTTTTTTCTTCCTCTCACTTATTCTCTCAATTTTTGTTCATATCATTTTGACGTTGTGAACAGTAGTAGTACACTAACAAAATACAAGGAATTGTTGTTTTTGTAGATAATTATAAAGTACTCGCACATCTACAAAAACAACAATTCCTTGTATTTTGTTAGTGTAAAACTACCCCTCATAATGTCAAAATGATATGAACAGAAAATAAGAGAATAAAGGAGAGGAAGACTAAAATACTCACGAAACTATTTTACATGGAAATACAAAAACAATTTGACGGTAACGCCAAACTACAAAAGAAGAAATGTCAATTTTAAACCCAAAAATCGACTATTATTTTAAGTTTTTTTAATTTATATTTAAAAATAAGCTTTTTGTTTTTTATTGTATTGAAAATTCATGTATAATTTGTTTCTATAATTTTTTGAAATTCTTTTTGTTATTAAAATTGATTGAAAAATATTTTCAAATGTTTCATCATATGAGTTTTAGAAAGCTTTTAAAATAGATTTCTTATAATACGGAAAACAAAACTTATTTTTTAAAATAAAGTCTTATATTGTAAGGTTGATTATGTAAAAAGTTTTATTAAAATCCCAACTTAAGCATAAATCTATTTAAAAATAGAAAGACATATTTTAACCAGAGAAGGAAAATAACTTTTTTTTAATCAAAAAAGCAGTTAAAAGAAAAATGTCGAAAAAACAGATTCAAATACATCATTGCGATCTTAATAGAGTCTATTTTCATAAAGTGTGTGATCACAATTTATTCCACCTATTGACTCCATAAGCAATTTTCATCAGTATAACTTTTTAGGTGGAATTATTTTGGTTTCATTAAAATAAAGAATCGATTATTTTTTGGAGGCAGAGAATGATATTAGATATGATGATAGATTAGGAACGCTCTTAGAAGATCTAATGAAAAAATAAATAATAATATCGTAAATTTTAATATTATTTTTTAATTATTTTATCTGATTTTTAAAGTTGTAGTGGGTCGCAATTCCATTTCAGTGTCAAAAGGGGGTCGCAAAGTAAGATCTTGTGAGAACCTCTGGTATAGACATCAAGTTAAAAAAACTAACATACCCTACACGTTTATTGTGAATTGTATATTTTTCAATTGTTTTGTTTACAATAAACAGAAACTTCACAATTTTTTAAGCGTCTTGCAAATAAAACAGAAAATTATTTGTAAAAAATTAAAAGAAACACGATGCCTCGAAAATTGTGGGGAGAATTTGTTGATGAAAAATTCCATCAGGATGAAGACAGTAAAATGATACCACTAGGCGCAAAACGTATAAAATTAACAGAAATGCAGAACCAGTTACCGATGGAAGTGAACAAAAAGTAAGTGTTGAAAAGGAAAACACTTCTTATTAATATATTTATACTGGTCCATTTTTAGTGTATTAGTTAAAGTTAAGAATCCTCTTGTCACACAAACCATTGAAGTAATGAAGCAAACAGAAATGTTGCAATCGTTGATAGATACTTACTCAAATAAATCGGTATGTACAATTATATTTTTAAGTAAATATTTCCTTGTAATACCGTTTAATTTCCAGGGGACTTCAAATTATCTATTAAATCCATGTCAAATGATACCTGAAGTGGATTTCCCCCCGGAGAATGCAGCAGACTTTGTTTCGGATGAAAAATTTGCAAAACCCATTTGGTTTGTTCCACCACGGGATAGCGATTTTGCAAACGGCAGACCGCAACATTATCCGCAAGTAAATTCAGAAGTATGTAGAGCGTCATTGCGCAAAGCAGTTTGTGGTCAGATGAGAGTGGCTGGTTTTACTGATACAGCTGAATCGGCTTTAGTACTATTTGCCGATGCTTGCGAAGAATTCATATTAAATTTAATGCAACATGTTAGAGAAGTACATGCAAATGATGTCAGTCTAGAAAGACAACGAGATATTGAAGTGAAGAATTTAGAAAAAGCCTACTATTCTATGACAAATAATTCCTTGACCCAGGTTCACAATTACTTTAAGCACCATTTGATTGCCCGCAATCGCACGGAAATTGCCGAATTTAATGGAGCCTTTCAGGAATATGACAAACTGATGAAGGAGAGTCAAAACATGCAAAAAGAAGAATTTCAAGGTGATTTTATGAATATCTTTGAAATGCCAGCCACATCCGATGCCAATGGAATGGGAATGCAGGATTTTAATGGTGGTGCGAGTGGTAATGCCAATGCTACTGGTGGCAATAATGTTAATGTTCAACAAAATACTTTGATGAGCCTGTTGGAAGGCCAAAATCAAATAACAGTACAACAAGATGCTCATCCCGCTACAGTTGATATACACTCATATAGTACTGATATAAACACAAACTTTCAAAGTCATGAATAAATGTAAACTAAAAATCGAGCTTTTCTTTTGTGATGACAGTTACAAAATTACGACACCTTACGATACGTTTTTATAAGATAATTTTTTGTGCTATTAACTTACTGTGAATTGCAAAAATCAAGAAGTCAATACTGCACGTGAAGATTGTTTATAAACAAATAATTGGTCTTTTAGATTAAATAAAATAAATAAAAATGTCAAGTGATTCTGATTCCGATGATGATATTCAAATGAAACAATTCTTGGAAGCAGCCGACACAACTCTCTTAAATAATTCAATGTTTCAACGTAAAGAAAAAGATGTGGAAGAACTTGAATTAGCTACTGAAAAAAGAATTGAGACAGAAGAGGTCGTAAAAAAAGGTATGGTTAATTTTATAGGTACACCTATCGCTCTGAAAATTTTAATCGGAAGACAACAATATATTTTATTAGCTACAAAAATACATAGAACTCAACTGACGACTAAATTACTTCTACTGGCCGGTGTCCGCTAAACAATTTATTAAGTAGAAGTATTGCACCGTAGGATATTGTTTTTTTTTTTACTTCTAATGATTTAGTTCTAGATTTGAAAATTTTTCAAGGTGTTGGAACTTATTTTTGTAATTGACTGACTTTAGATGCATATCGCTTGGCAGTTATATACTATATATATTTTCATCATTAGCTATAATCCTTTAAGAATATTATAGCTTATTAAAGGAAATTTTAGAGGTAATGTTAAGGAAATTCCATCTCCTATTATTAGTACTGAAATTCATCGAAAGAAAATGTTGATTTCAAAACCTTGGTAGCAGCTTATCCATTGCGAAAACTATTAACAGAACCGATTACGCTACTAATCAATTCTGTTATCCAAAATGTTTTTTTCAGACAATTTGATATCATTTTAAAAAAAAATATTTTTCGAGGCTGTTTTTTTAAATACAAAAACCTATTTAAAAAAAAAACTTTTTTTAAACACGAACTAAACACCAAAAATCCAAAACAACGTATCATCAAATTTGGGGTTTTTGATGAAATATAGTTTATTATTATTTTATTATTATTATTATTATTATTATTATTATTATTTTTTCAAACAACGTGTATCACTTGTAGGTCAAAAAATAACGATTATATTAAATAACGTAACATTACATTTGTTAAAAATTATATATTTTTTACAAATTTAGATTGCAAATTAATATAAAATATAAAAGCTTTGAAAATATTGCAGTAAAAGTTATCAGAAATCCTTTTATTACAATTTTGACTAAAATAGTTTTTTTTTTTTTTTCGCAAAATTGAAATTTTGAAAAACGAAAACCACATAACTTTCATGAAAATATTAACATTCATCATCAATATATACGGCGATATTTAATAAAAACCCGTTTTTTCTACCTCCTGTAAAGTTATGAAAAGTGATGTTATGTTGTTTTGTATATTTAAAAAATATGTGTAGTTTAAAGAGAATGTTCCTAAAAATTCATTTACCCAATACCTTCCCCCAGACTGTACAACCATACGTTTCCTTAAAACCCAAAATTTATTTATGTGTTGGCTGGGAGGGAACGCAATAGGCCGGTGAATTTTTTTTTGAAATCCTATTTTTTACATTTTTCCCTTCTTTTTTTGTTATAATCTTTCCCCTTTTCTTTCATCAATTCCTCACTACAGAAGAAGTGTGAATAATTTCATATGTATACCAAACGCTCATTTTTCACCAAATAATTAATATTAAATTTTAAACAATTATAGGTACATACATAAACTGGTTTGTAGTCATTATTTTTTCATACTTGTTTTAGATTTACCAAAATCTCAGCGTTATATTCAAGAGGATAATGAAAATTCTGGAACAGATTTTAATTTGCCTGAGTCCATGCAAAAACATTTAGCAAAAAAACTAACTGAAATTTTAAAACAACATTATGAATTTTATGATGTAAAAAACACCAAAGAAAACTCTACGATGGTAAAAAATAAATATAAAAATCGTGTAAAGTTGCTAAGAGGTGATGAGTGTTGTGTCAAACCATATGAAGATTTTCAATATGAAAACAAAGGCCCTGATAAAAAACCGGAAATAAAAAAGAGGATAGTGGATAACCAAACAGATATCAATGCTGAAGATAAATTTAAAATAGTTGCAGTTGATGGAAATTATATTTTATCGGGCATAGAATTAAAATCGTGGGCTAAGAAAAAAGAGCGCAAAAATAAAGTTTTTCACTATAAAATGGCCAGTAATGGTGTGTTACATGCTAAAGAAGAGATAAATGAATTTACAGAATTAAGACGAAAAAATGGATGGAATGAAAATAAAATTAAAAAGTTTAAAATGCTGTAAATAAAAATATACACATAATTAATAAGGCACTTTTTAACCCGATATTAAACGAAATACTTAAGCAGTTTTTTAAACCTTTGTAATTTTACTATAAAATAAAATACTTAAAGTACAAAAAATAATATGCTTATAAAGGGCTTTCAATAAATATGAAAATAAATTTACATTAGGAAGGATTCATCCGAAATACCAGATACGACATATAGATTTCGATGTCAGATTCAAAAATTACCAACGAGAAATTCGCAAGTTACAATTTTAGCGATAATAAAATAAAATTTATATTGATCTACTTTATTTTTTCCAAACTACACAAATTTAAAGTGTAGGTTTACCGGGTTACGCTCGTAATTTTTTAAATAAAACCCTACCTGTCTAATATTTTGGGAACTCGAAGCTTAAGATATAGATTTTAAAAATGGCATCTAACTAAAAATTATGAAAAATGTTCCTTATTGTTACATTTCGTTTACTATTAACACAAATTCCTTAATCTTTCTCTAAATATATTTTCATTTCAACATTGTATTTTTAATTTAAATTGTGGAATATTCAGCTAATCGTTTCTCGAGGAAGTACTTCGAGATATTATGACATATGGCAATACGACATGATAGCACTATGTGAATTTCCGATATGTTTGAGTTACTAAATTTTTCTTACGTACCGTCTATACTATACTTTTTCTTGTTCGCACAGGAACAAAACGTCGGCAGGGAAATACACACAGTTTTTCAATTTTTGTCTAACAAATCATAACTTATTGTTTGTCGACAGTGTCACTTCGATAGTTTTACATTCAGCGTCTCTTCTTCGGCATACAAAATGACGTTTGCTCGGACAATTGTGCGAACATATATATATATATATATATATATATATATATATATATATATATATATATATATA
>MINK01009874.1:0-17456 GCA_001735545.1 Phormia regina
TCAAAAAGTCGATTTCGACTTTTTACAACAAAAAGTCGATTGTTCGATTATTCGAAAATCGATTTGATAAACTCTAGTATTAAAGGTCTTTTTGTACTTAAGACAATGTATAAATATATATAATTAATTAAAAAAAAAGAAATATATTGGAAATGAGTTCAAACCTTTTCGCCTTCTTCAACTATTTTCGACTTTTTCGGACTATAATCGACTTTTTCCGACTATTTTTGAATTTTTCCGACTATTTTCGACTTTTTCGGACTTAACGATTTTTTCCGAATATTTTCGACTTTTTCCGACTTTTCGACTTATTTCGACTATTTTCGACTTTTCAAAAAGTCGATTTTGACTTTTTGCAACAAAAAGTCGATTATTCGAAAGTCGATTTGATAAACCCTAGTACTAAAGGTCTTTTTATACTTAAGACAATGTATAAATATATATAATTAATTAAAAAAAAAAACGAAATATATTGGAAATGAGTTCAAACCATATCAATCATTTGCAACTTTTTTTGTTTCCATACAAATTAAGCACTTTAATATACATATATCGGCAATTTCAATTTCAAGAAAATCCAAAAATTTTAAGTTTCTTTCGATTTTTCTAAAATGATATATGATTTCCGTTTTCAAATTTGCTAAATTCAGAAAACTGTATTATTTCGCTTTTTTAATTTTTAAAAAGCCAAAAAATATGTTTGTTTGAAAAATTTTAGGTTAAGTAAAAAAAATCCAATAATTCTTATAAATTAGATTAGACTATAGTATAGAAAGTTAAAGATTTCCACACATGTAACACTTTTAATCCACTGACTACGATAGGAAATATGTACAAGGATTTTTTATGTTATATTATTTTCTAGGTAATAGATAGGTAATTAATGTTTTATAATAAAGATGTATGGTACAAGGCATGTCCCTCCCTAACTTGTCTTTAAAATTATCAAAATTGACGATTGACAATTTCTTGGAACTGAAATTTTTATGGTGATTGGAATGAATATATTTACCATAACAGAACCTTTATTTTTCAAGATATTTTTAGCATTGACCTGTAATACTAAATTATTATTTTTTTTAATAAATCTCTTACATTTAAGAGCTTTATCCGTGAGAACTATGGCTTCAATATGGTGGTTTTTCACCTTAATTATGGTTTCATCTTATACCGCCAATTTAGCTGCCTTCTTGACCATTGAAACACCTAAAGTCCTAATTGAAAATGTCGATGATTTGGCTGAAAATAAAGAGGGAGTAGTGTACGGTGCTAAACGAACTGGATCGACAAGAAATTTTTTTATGGTAACTATAATTGTATGTATTGCTTTTACACATTTTTATTTAATCTTTATTTTTATACTATTTTAGACCTCTGAAGATCCTCGTTATAAAAAAATGAATGAATTTATGAATAAACATCCCGAACTGTTAACAGAAAATAACCAAGAAGGTGTTAATCGTGTTAAGGATGCTAAGGATACTGAGCCAAAATATGCTTTTCTTATGGAATCGACATCTATTGAATATAATACTGTGAGAGAGTGTGCTTTGAAAAAAATTGGTGATGCCTTGGATGAGAAAGGTTATGGAATTGCTATGAGAAAAAGTAATGTATTTAATTGCATATGAAAGTGTTGTTGAAATTTTATATATCGAAAAATGGTATTTGTTAATAGACTCATTGATATTGTTTTTTTATGGCCTTAGATTATTTCTGATGCGTCTGAATTGTTTTATTTTTTGAAAGCTTCTTAAATAAATAGTTTTTGAAGCCTTCAAAAATCTATGGAGTTTTCCCCTAAATACGCATTTTCGGCAAAAATATTCTTAACTAAACGAACAAAAAAGTAGTTTTTAAAAATATCTATTATTTCATCGTAATGCCTATTGCTTATACTGATTCCACCAAATTAATAATTTTCACAAAAAAAAAAAATATACAGATTTTCACCTAAATTTATATTTCTTAATTATGTGAAATATAAAGATTGGACATAATAACTCTTCTAAATAATTTTTTTTGCGAAAAGGGAAAGTCGTTAACTAGTTTTATTATTTTTATTGTAAAATTTCAGATTGGGCTTATAGAGATAAATTCAATAATGCTTTATTAGAATTACAAGAACAAGGCGTTTTAGCCAAAATGAAAAATAAATGGTGGAATGAAGTAGGAGCTGGTATATGTGCGGTAAGATTATAAATTTGAACTGATTTTCTGTTATTTTTTTTTTTAGAAATTTTGAATTTTTAATTAAAAATTCTTAATGTGTTAAACATGTACATATGTTTTTCTATTTCTTGTTTATTATACTCACAGTCCAAAAAAGAGCAAGGCGATGCCAATCCATTGAATATGAAAAATCTGGAAGGCATTTATTGGGTACTGGTATTTGGTAGTGGCATGGCATTGATACATGGTATAATAAGTTGGATTTGTTTTGTTCTCCGCAAAGCCAGAAGTCATAGGGTAAAATAATTAAATAAAAGCATAAACAAATGAAAAACAATAACAAATATCATTACAGGTACCTTTGAAAGCTGCATTTATGGAAGAATTTAAATTTGTTTTGGAATTTACCACCTATACCAGGGAATTGAAAAACTCTGCCTCGATTTACTCTCGCAGCCGCAATTCATCAATAAATATAGAATCTTTAGATGCTGACATTAATACTATTGATAATTAATGTATTTTTTATATTTAAGAAAAAAACTTATTTTAAAGTTAAAAGTTTCTTTTTTTTATTATTTTTTCAATTACGTTAATGGAATGTTAACAAATATTTTTGAAATTCAAAAACATAAAGTTATAAAGAACTTAAGATAATGAGATAATAAATAATACTGCTAAAATATTAATATTAATACAATTATTTGAGAAATATTTAAATTAAATAAGTGTAAATAAACTAAATTTATAAATTTTTAAATTCATTTATAAAACTATAATGCAAAACAGTTGTGAACTGTTAATTGTCTAATTTTAAAAACTATTAAAGGAATTTTTAGAAAAATTGTAAACAAAAAAATTATTTGCATCAATTGAATTCTTAATAAATTCAACAAATATAAATAATTCCTAAAATATTTTTTAAGAAAGATTTTAAATTAATATTGTATTTAAAGAATAATAAGAAGAAGTTAAGGAAATTTGTTCATAAATGAGTATTAAGGTATTCGAATGGTGCAGTATGTATTTGCATTAGTGAAATGGTGCTTGTGTTTTAAACACATCGTAATATTCGAATTCATTTTTATTTATTTTTGATCTTGTGTGTATATTTGTAGTAAAATGATTTTTTTGAATTATGTCCAATTTTTGGCCTTCCACAATAAAACGTGAATATGATTATCCACATCTTGTGGTTGATTTTTATACTGATTTTTCAAGTGATCAAAGGCATTCGTGGGTGTTGCCACATGTTTTGTCGACGAATCCACGGAATCCATATAACGTGAAATCAGCGATCGATAACGTCTACCAATAGTTGCTATAAGAGGTACATTTTGATTTGGTACTGCTATAATAGTTTTGATCTGTAATAAGCAATAGAAAGTATAAAGAAATAGCTTCGTTTAGTATCGTTGTATGCAAAACTCACTTCGTTTTCATACGGTCTAAAAACAGTAATAGGTCGTAAGGTATTAACTTCGGCTATAATTAAGCAACCCCAAGTGGTTCCAATGTATAATTCTTTGCCATGTATACATAAAGCCGAAATTTGACATTTTATTAAACTGAGATGCTCATCTATGGCAATGCTTTTCAATGATTCCGAGCAAGGCAAAAGTTTAGAACAATCTAATTTATTTTCAATTTGTTTATTGATTGCATGCCACTGGTAAACCATAAAACCCGGATAAAGGCACGTGAAGACATAATTGTCATTGCTACATATTCTAGCCACTTTTAAGTCTTCAATGGAATTGGGTTCATCACTATGACATAAAGCCCGATGGCCACATACTCCGGTTTTGCTAAGTGGAAATACATTGAGTTTACCAGCCATTTCTCCGCACCATAATTCATAAGTTCTAAAGTAAAAATAAAAATAATAAAAACAATATTAATATAATAAATCTGAGATTTATTTCCTTGTATTTAAAACTTACCCCTCAATCATTACAGCACACGAACAATGCAGTATTAAACCTGAACATATTTCAGTCAGTACAAAGGAACCTTCTGCAAACGCACAATTTAATGGAACCTTAGATGAATCCACTAGAAACACCCGACCATTGTGTAAACCTACAGCAACACGTTGTATTTCACGCAAATATACTAAAGTTATTAGAGGAGATTTAATAGCAGGATCCAATATATATGAAAAAATATGACTATAATCAGATAGACTGTAAGAATGAAGAGTACCGGACGCATCACCAATCCATATACATTGTTCGATAATACAACAACAAAGCATATTGATTTTTGGCAAACGTGTAGCAGAAGGTGTACGCGAAGAGGAGCCCGTATTTGCTTGCAAAGACGAAGGTGTATTAATGGGTGTCGATGAGGAAGACTTGTGGTTGACATCTTCGACACGAGGTGACTTTTGATCTTGAGGTGGGAATTTATTTGTGCATTTAATACTACTTGATTGTAAAAATTGACCTTGTAGGGTAGTGTCTAAAATATCTATATGTGAATTATAAGCAGGTAACCATAATTCTAGGGCGGACATATCATCTGAAAGAATATGCAAAATTGATTCATTTATTTGTATATAAAACCAAGTTCAAAAAAAAACGCAGAAAAATTACCTTCTGTATTATTTGCACTATTATAACTAAATGCTCCACAGACCACTTTGTCATTAAAGGGCAAAGCTATGACATCTAAAAGATGTATACATTCTGGTGCAGTTAATATGGATACAATTTGACTGGCTGTTGGTCGTTTTTTAGGCAATTCATCCCAACATAATACCATCAAATCTAAACAATATGTGGGAAACTGAGTTTCTCTTTGTGTAAGTGCTGGTCTACTACCCTCTAATATACACTCCTTAATGGATTCGTGACCTTCGAAGGGTTGACGTAGACTTATATTCTCATATATAAACATACCAAATGAAAAACAATCAACCTGGAACCATAAGCAAAGTTTTTCAACATTTAGAATTTTTATTTATCATTTATTATAAAACCTTTTCCGTGTATTCCTCTTCTCCATTGTATCGTATTATTTCGGGCGCCATAAAACCTTCTGTGCCACCAAATCCCTTAGAGCCACTGGGAGCTGTTTGCCGGCTGATGCCATAGTCGGCAATTTTTATGTGAACACTATTGCGAGGGCTATCCTCACTATAAATGTATAAAATTAAAAAAATGTTTTTGTGGCCAATATTTATAAAAGAGTATTTAAAATTATTATGTTTTTTTTTTTGAGTATATTGTCCAAAAACTTGCCTAAAAAGTATATATCTACTTACGCATGTGGTTGTGGAAAATCCCATACTAAAACATTTTCCGATTTTAAATCTCTGTAAATAATACGTCTACGATGTAAATATTCAATAGCACGAGCAGCTTGCAGCACCAATATTTGGAAGGTATGTGGTCCTATGTGAGCACCACTGCGACGATGCTGTCTTAAAATTGAATCTAAGCCACCCATAGGTGCTAATTCCAACACCAAAGCCAAAGGTTTTATACAAATACCAACCAATGGTACTATATTGGGATGTTTAAGTGTTAACAGCACTGCCAATTCTTGTCGGGCCGTACAATAAGCTTTGCAGGCATGTTGCAAAGGATCACGATCCCATTTTCCCAATGCCACTTTATATGCCATTAATGCACTTTCTTTGGCTCTGGGTCCAGGCGGTACAGGTTGCAACATTTTCATGGCTACAGCTCTAAACGATCGAGAATTTTTTATTTTACACGTTGCTTTGAAAACAAAACCAAATGCTCCACGTCCCAAAAGAGAACCTTTTATAATGCTCTCTGAATTAATAGTATACTTGTCAGGTATATCAGCAAATATTACATCAGGTGCTAAATTTAACATTTGCATTTCCAAATGAACAGGACAAGAGATTTTTGTTTGATTATAAACCGACAAGATGCATTCCTCTATCATCCAGGTATAACAAACATTTGATATATCCGGTATGTTATATAAAGGATGGCTATCTACAGAAGCGTTACGCGATGATCCAGCCGAATCAGGTCCAACGCCCGAATCGGCATCGGAACAAAGAGAATCCTAAGAAAAGTTTTTATATAAAAAAAGAAATTCAAATAATGAAATTTAGTATTGACAATTTACCTCGGATCTTCTTTCCCTTTTGGCTGTAGCATTTAAATATGCCGAAAATACATTAAGAGATCCGTCTTCACCATTATCATTTTGCAAATAAAGAGGTCTTCTAGCACGATATTTATTTGTATAACCAACGGCACCCATTGCCACTGAATTATCAGATGATTCACCATTCGAACCACCTTCATTACCATCTGACTTTTTACCATTTAATGACACCTTTTTTAAACATTTCGGGCACATTACCAAACGTGTTATTAAAAATCGACCCTCTGAAGTGTGCACAAAGCGTGTACCCAATGAAGGATACCAATCTTCTAACAACAAATCAATATGATCAACAGATAAAGCCAACAGCTTTGCAATCACCGGCATATTTGGTTCAATTCGTGCCAAATTCTGTATATCATCACTATAGATTTCTTGTTGTATATCAATATGTATAAGGGGGAAATAAATTTCTAATATACTAGAATTTAATAAGTTTATATCGCTCCAAACTCCATCGAGTTTAAGCTTAAAGCGATTATTCGAATTACGAAAAGGTTGGGTATTGGCGGCAACTTGAAATGGCACCTCCCATATTTTAAAAACTAATATGGGACCATAATACAAAGATACACCAGTTTGCCATAAATTCCATTGAGTATCGTGCTCTAAAGATGTACGCAAATCGAAATCAAGTGAATGCTAAATAGTATAAAGTAATTAAAAATTAAATCATACAAACAGTCAATATTTGTAAATAACATACATCATTTGATGGTACATAGGCCGATTTTATAGCCTCAGTTAGCTGTTCATCTGCTAAAAGTCGAGTTATCAAACGAGACCAAAATCCAGATGGAAAATAGGTCATTAGTAAAATACGTCTAAGGCCCATTTCCAAAATATTTGAATCGTTGTTCGAAGTGTTGTTGCCGTTTTCAACGGGTTTATAAATTAAGCTATTCAAATTAATCTCATTGGAAACAGAACAACCCAAATTCAAATTACGTCCACGTGTTCGCTGGGAAATCTAAAACAATATTTAGATAGAATATAATAATTTTAATATTTCTTTGAAGGTTTTACCTTAACAACAGTCCCTCTATTGGGAGTAACGTCTTCATTTTGTGGTAAAAGTGAAGGTATTAATAGAGTCCTAGAATCCCATGTAAGAGCAACTTCAAATTTATTTAAAAGACTAACTATATAAGATCGATTTGCATTAACTCCCTGTTGACTATTTGTATTGCGAAACAATAAATTTAAATCATCCAATTTCATTATGCCAGTACGAGCAAATGGGTTAATTTCTCTTACAGTTACCACGTGCGCCAACATATCACACAACCATTGAGGATCTAAGAAATAGTAATCCCTTAAAGTAGCATCATCATAGTGCAATATCACACCATTATCATGTAAAAACATGGTGGCCTGATTAAGTTCTGATGAATCTCGAAAACTTTTATAGTTGTGTAAACGCATTTCTTCGGTCACAAGTTTTTTATAGTTTTCAGCATCTAAAACTGGATCAAGACCGGCAGCTTTTAAATTACAGGAAATAACATTGACAATATCCTCCAAAGCAATGTAACTGGCTGGTATTTTTTGTAGTAGTAGAGGTTCTTTAGAACCAGGTGATCTTAACATAAAAGCGGTATCGTATATAATATTTGCCAAAAGCCGTATGTTATGCATGGTACGACAACTTATTTCTATAGAGTCTATAACACGAGGTAGACCAATTTTCTCGGCATCTGGTATGGCAATGAACTTTTCCCTAATGATTTGTTGCAATTCCTCGGCTTTTTCGGCCGAAAACGTTTCACCAACCGCATCAAAATGTGTACCTACTATAATGACAGGAGAGTTTGGAGCTCTAGCTTGTATATTACCCAGCCATTGTAGAATCTCAGCAAGACCTTTATGTCCATCCGTAATTTTCCACAAAACTAAATATAGACTGCGCTTAGATAGAAAATATTGATGAGTAGCATAATATCTAAAAAATAAAAGAAAAATTATTGCATTCATATATTATTATTTGATAGCCAAAATAAAAAATACTCTTTTTGTCCTCCAAAATCCCAAGTACGAAACATTACTGGTCCATGTGAACCAGGAGCCTTTTTCCGCTTCTCACAAATCCATGTACCAATATCAACACCTACTGTTGAAATATTACCTCCTCTCTGAGATTTTGACAAATTCTTTGTGTGTCCCATGCGTTTCGCCCAATGATTTTCCGAAGCTCTAGATCTTTGAGAACCTACACCCTGACGCAAAAGATCCAATAATGTTGTTTTACCTATACCTTGTACACCAACCACCATCAATTTCATGCGAGCATAGGGTTGTGCATCTTCATAAATTGATTTTAAATAACCAATTATATCCATTGTTTTATATTTTTTACTTTCTATCATGGACTTTAGAGGATCTTGCAACAAGCACCCTCTAGTATTAAGATTCCAAAGACGCGTTAGTAGGCCTAAATGAGGCGGTAAATCCATGACATTAACATTTCCACTTATATTTAAAACACTCAAACTGGTGAGTTCATGTAAAGAAGTTGGGATTTCTTTGAGACAATTATTACTTATGTCCAACATAGAAAGATTGGGAAATATTAGTTTGGATTTAGTTAAGCCCACCACACTCCAATCTGAATCATCAGATTCGTTGAAAAGAGTTGTTACATCATCTGTGGACAATTGAATTCGAGTCAGTAGGTTGTCGGCCAATATCAAAGTCCTCAATGATTCCAGTCTTAAATGTCTTCTATGACGGCAAACACTTTTCAACACCGTACTTCTAAATGAAGATGACTTGGGATTGTTAGGATTATGTTTGGTAAATGAAGGTATTTCATCATTATCACCACCTTGATTTTGAGCCACAAAACTATAACACAATAAATGCGGATCTGATTCAGTTATTCGAGGTAAACTGGGCCAGCAAGATATTTCATTATGACTTAAATCTAATTGTTTGAGAGTAGCTGGATAACTTGTGACATGACCCATGGATCGTAAACTATTATAGGACATATTAAGACGAGTCAAATTAACGGCTAAACATGGTAAAGCAGCTGGTATGCTTGTAAATAAATTGTTAGCTATATTTAAACTATTGAGCTGTGAAACGCCTTCCTCCTTTTTCGATTCATTCCATTTCATATCGTTGTCTGTGATCTCCAAACTAGTAGACCATATATTACGATGTACCAAGGGCTGTAGAGTAAGAATACGAGTTTTATTTTTATTATCATTACCATACACATCCAAATTTGAAAACGGTTCCAAGTCCAATTTATCCAAACTCAATTGTGACGATGAGGTTTGCATGGGAGGTACAGGCAAGTCTTTTAGCAAATTAAAGGCAATATTTAATTCCCTCAACTTGGGAGCTTTCCACATATCAAAGGGCATTTCTTGTAACTTATTGTTTGATATATCTAATATAGCTAACGCCGGCAAATGAAAAATTTCAGCTGGTATTGTTATCAACTGATTATCTTGTATATAAAATTCTTCTAAAACGGGTAATGAATAGGAAGCCCGGTTACCTGCCGGATTTGCGGGTGGTGTTGGTAATTGCGTTATTTTATTTTGTGCTACATTTAAATATCTAATGATAAATAAGAATTATAATTAACAACAAGCATGCAGGAAACATCACATATTAGACTTACTTTAAAGAAACCAAGCAAAATATCTCTATTGGCAAGCTAGTAAGATGATTATGAGAAAAATCAATGCGAGTAATGGCTGTTAATGCTACCTCTCTTATTTTTGGATGACCTTGAAGTTTTGGATTTAATTGTAAGACACCATTAACCATCCAATTGACCCTGTAAATTAAATATGCATATATAGAATGTAACATTTAAATGGTATGTATTATGTCATTTATTCACTTTGAAGATTTTAAAATATAACTATTATATATATGTATGTGAAATATTTAAATCCACATATGTATGTGCGTACACACATACATATGTACATTTTAAGGCTTCCCTACAAGCAAAATAATACGAAAATGATTCAAATTTATCGCCGCAATGTTCATATTCATATTGCAGAAGTTTCCACCACCGGTAGAGTTTGTGCATCACCGGCGATACATCTAAGCAATAAGAAATCAATACGCCCGGAAGAAAATTAGGCAATATTACCAGATAATCATCTATGTGAAAAAAAATACGATAACGCCTGATAAACTTCCGGAAGATGTAATAACAATATTATTGCAAAAGAAATCTATGAATAATAAATTGCTAAAAAAAATCTATAAATAATATGATAAACAATGCTTTACTATATGCATACATTGCGTAATTGTCTTCTAGGAAAATATCTTCCAAATGTTTGTAGGATTCTTATAGAAATAATTACATCGGGGTTATAAATTAAAGACACCACATATTTAGCTCTTATTAGAGATACATATATGGTACGTTGGGTTTAGATATAAAATTGGAGATAAATTGAATTTAAAATTGAAGATAAATTTTCTTTTTATAAAGAAAAAATCATAGAGTGATTGAATGTCAAAAAAAAATTTACAAAATTGCAAAAATAGAAAAAAATCATAAAACTTGAAAGTGTCAAATATTGAAACTTTTATTCTTTAATCATAAAGGTAAATTTGTTACAAATAAAACAAGACATATTTGTTTAAAATCAGTTTGAATTTGATAAATTTTATTTAATTTTTTTAAACTCTGAATTTCATTGGCAATGATATTCTGCTGATTCGAACGTCAATTTGTGAGCACAATTTTATCAACGAGCGCAAAAAAGCACTGACAGAAAAACAATATTTAAGCAAATCTTCAATTAAATAAATTCAAAATATTTCTAATTTTATATTTAAACAGAAAAAAATAATTTCGAAAAAATTGTCACTGTTATTTTGAATAATTTATTACAATTTTATAGAGTATAGTCATAGTCATTACATTTTTATCATCATAAATTTTGCAAAAGATTTGCTAAAAATCTATAAGATATTATAAAATCTTGAGATTCAAATCCAACTTTAATAAGTTGCAAAAATATAATATTAGTCTAAAAAAGTAAAACTTTATATTAGTCGGGGTTCACACACATCAATTTTTCTTACAGCAATTCTGACTTTGTAGACGAATGAAAGTTTAGTATCATTTACTGTGTGTGAACCCGGGCTTAAATTTTTCTATGCAAAATTTTAATTTACAAAAATAAATAATCAATTAAAAAATTAAAAACACAAAAAAACAAACCATGCACTTACCTTAAAAATTGTAATTGAACGTTATTATTGTTGTGCCAATCTATAATGACCGGGGTATTGGGAAACATTGTGCTATACGAAATATTTGTAGCAGATGGCATGAAAACTTTGACTTCTACAGGTGTTGGCAAACCCTTTTTATTAATTTTATAATCAGAATCTGGATGGACACGTTTGGCAAGTAAACAATTTAAAATTGATTCATCCTCTGAAGCAACCGCTACGCTTAAAGCCGAACCATTATCGTCGCGAGCACCATACCTTGTATAAAAAGAAAATACATATCAATGGTAGAATATAAAATTCCTTTTTTTTAATTTAGTTTCTGGTAGTTTTCTTTCAATCCCTTACTCAAAAAAAATTAAGTGAACTGTGATGACAATTTAAATTTATTCAATGTGTATTGCAAACAACTGTGTTTTGAAATTTGCTATAAAAAGGCATCGACGACTTAACGTAGAAAATACTTATCAAAACTTTCGAACTTTATAAAAAAATATTCGTAATTTATATTTGAAGCCCAAGAGACTTCGCATTTCATGGGTCATAATATTATACCAGGGACGGAAAATAACTGTTATTTTTGAATTTTTAAACAAAAAAAAAACAGTAGCAAGCAAATGTCGTAAAAATGATTCAAATACATCATTGTGATCTGTGTGGAGTCTAGTTTCAAAAATATTATATGCTTTTTAAAATTTTGATTTTTATTTTTTCGGGCAAAAATATCGGTTTTTTATTGATTTTTATTTTTTTGAGCAGAAATAACTGTTAAATTACGATTTTTACTTTTTTAAGCAAAAAAATAAGTTATTTTCTGAAATTTTATATTTATTAACAACAAAGTGCTATGTTTTCTTGACAACTGAATTGAGATGCGAAAGAAAAGTGTCATAAAAAGTAAATTGCTTTGAATCTTTATTAGAAAATTTTATAGGAAATATAGGCTGAAAACGTATAAAATAAAAAAATAACAAGAATTAAACTTGAAAACTCTCTACAATGATTTTACCTTCTTTTATTCTGCTATGAAAAATATCATAAGTAATTTTTCATAATCGAACAATTTTTAATCAGACGATAAGTAAATATTTTCATATTAAAATTTTTCACAAATTTTAATATTGAATATTATCGTCTGAAAGTATGACTTTTTTTAAATATTTTTATATTCAAAAAGTAAGGTGTAAGAAAAAATTGTAAAAACGTATGAAATTCGCATAAGTTATTACTAATAATAATTTTTGGAAAATTAGAACATTTGCAAATTTGTCCCGATTTTATTTCGCAAACGTTTTTACTAATAACTATTAACATATAATAATGAGAATCATCTCATCTCTACTTTACCACTAAAATTGATCTCGTCTTAAATTTTATATGAGAACCTTAAGAAGTCATGTTTTTTTTTTTTTCAAACGACTATAAAACCACTATTTGTAAAATTTGTAAAGAATGCTTTTTACCAGATTCATATAGAGCATTATTTTTGAAACAATATACTTACTTTAACAACAACTCTACCATGGGCAAAGATCTTTGTTTACAAGCTTCCGCTATAGGAACATTACTAAGACCATAAATTTCTTCACTACACTTAGGATCATTGTGATCCTCTACCGGTTTGGCAATAATATTTGGATTTGCACCATTTTGTAAGAGCACAGTAACAACGTCCAAAAAACTTCCCCTTACTGCCGCCAAAAGTGGTGTCTCTCTCGCTGCACCACAGAGTAGATTTATATTAATCGGGCATTTATCACATTCTAAAGTCTCTTCTTTAGTAGTTTGATCCCCATCACTGCTTATATTTAATTTTGACATTATGGCTTGTATACCAAAGGATATCCGTTTACGAGTTGGAGTTATAGGATTGCTTTGTGGACTTTGTGCACAAGTTTTTCGAGCTTTAACTTTCCATTTTACTAAAACATTTACAAGAGCTTTATTACCCAAAATACTGGCTATATATAGACTAGTTTGTCCAGTAACATCTTGAGCATTAGGATCGAATGGTAGACGCCATTCCCACACGCCTTCATCATCACGATATGTTGAGTAGAGGTATTCAGGATAGGGGAAATTGATAAGTAGTTCGACCAATTCAATGTGACCATTAATGCAGGCAGCATGTATTGGAAGCCATTTTTCTACTGTAGATTGCTGAAATGTGTTAAATGTGTACCATTCGTTTTAAACAGCATTGATGGATATTTACATGTTTTAAAATTAAAATGTGTACCTGTATCAAGTCAGGAAACTTTTCCAACATAGTTTTGGCTATATTATAATGGCCATGATGTACAGCTGCATACAAAGGTGAATATTTTGTAACAGTATGGGAGCGACCATCCGAACCAGCATCTAATAAACGATTTGTTATGCTTTCATAACCAGACTGGGCGGCTCTAAAACAGTATTGTAAAAATTTTAAAATATAATAAACCAACAAGAAAAACTTACAAAAATAGCAAAGTGTTTGCACCAGCCGGTGCCATATTAACAATTATTTGCCGTTCGCTACCCAAAGCTTCCAATAGAACACGTACAGTACGTTCATCACCTGTAGTCACCGCCTGCCTAAGTTCACGATGTTTAATCAGACGCACCTGTTCACGGGCATCTACAAGTAAATGTTAAAATATTTTAACTTAATTAGTTAATTATTTAAAATTTTATTCAAATCCTTTTAAACTTATGATTCACCTAAACATTTTGTAACTTCAATGACCTCATCAAGAAAATAATCACAAGCATCTAGTGCAGTTTCTGTACCCGATTTTGGTTTCTCAACAAAACTCCAATCCATTTTAATAAGGATAATTTAAATTAATTTTATGTAAATTTTGTTTCCAATACAAAATATCTTTCTCTATAAATGCCTCCGTTTGCAATATTTTATTCTGTACTACCAAGTTAACACCCTAAACCGTGCAGATATTTCAACCAACTAAATTTTGCCTTCGTATTTCGTCAAACAAAATGCCTTCGTTGGATTTGGTTAAAAATCAATTGTCAACATGTCATATGAAACAGTTAGATTTCATTCATAAAACTAGTCGACCAACCGAGGGGTTGTGTTGTTTATTACAAAAAACAAACCAAATCAAACACCCACCCCCTCCCATCCACACATATTGGGATCAGAGTGTTGTGGTGAGGATGGTAACAACAACTGCGCAAGACACGCACTATTAACAGCCAACTAGCAACCATCTGTTGCACGTGTATATCATATTGTACTTCAATATTGGGAACTATTCACTGCATAATTTATTTTTTCCTACTTTTCAGGGAAATCTTATAATAAACACTATCGCTAAGTGACGCTTTTGTTTATTAGTATTATATTTATGTCATTGTACATCATTAGCTTTATAGATTAGTTTGAAAAACTGGTAGTAAAAGATACTTGGTACTTATGTATGATAATATAATACATCCATTCATCCATATGGAACAAATATGTAAACATATATTTTGATATAGATTTTATGCAAATTGTTTATACATACATATGTATGATACATATATTTAGTACATATATTTTGATATGTATTTTTTTAAATACATTTCTACGAAATGTATTTAAAATGTAAAATATTAAACATAATTATTTTTAATCAGACATCGATCAATTTGGAATTTTTGTTAAAGAAATTCGCACTTAAATCACAAAATTTTAACAACAAAAATTAAATAATCATAAATAAAAACTTTTACTTCACTACAGAAAGATATAATCGGTCAAGTCCGATCATATGATATCCAACACCAACTAGACCAATTGTGGATCGAACATTACGTTAATACTTACATTTACATGAGATAATGAACTTTAACACATTTAATTTGGCACAAAAATTGTTACTTATACAAAACTTCTTTGTGCGAAATTTAATTAAAATATTGCTATATTTAAGCTGTTCATGATGGTTAAATCTCTATTCCGGGAGGAAATTTGTTCATTGAGATATCTCTAAAATTGTGACCTGTAATTAATTTACAAGGTTTACATGGTCAGACGAAGGGTCATCATTACATTAATTCAAAAAGTGATTCTGAGTCGAACGTTCGAATCTAAGGGTCTAATAATTTTTTCTGTGCTTTAGAAATATCAGCACAAACACACCAACCACCAATGTTGCTGTAGGGTATAAATATATGTACAATGTTGGAAAAAATAATAGGCACACTCAATTTTTTTTACTTTCTTATTTACTATTCCATAAATATTAAAAAGTATATACATAAAATTAAATAACTTCAAATATTTTAACCTAAAAAGTAAAAATAAGGAACTAGTTCTGCCAAAAAAAAACGGCGATTCATAGATCCCACAAGATTAGCACATACCTCGGGCGAAATTCAGAACAAGGTTTCTTGAATTTCCTCCCACATCTCTTGTTTATTTTTTTATTTAAATCTAGTAATTTTATTTTTGAGGACACCCTTAGATCAATGGAGTTTAAGTCCGGTGATTGGGACGGCCATTCCATTCTAGCGGAATGCTTGGGATCATTATATTGCATGAATCCTTTCATCCTTAGCAAATGGAAGCATTTTATTCTGGAGAATGTCTATATAGTCAGCAGAATTCATCTTTCCATAAATCTAAACTGTTGGACCAACTCCAGAGACCGAAAAACATCCCCATAGCATTATAGAACCACCACCGTGCTTGACGTTTTTGATATATTTTGGATCAAATTCAGCATTTGCAGGACGAGGCACAAATGATATTCCGTCAAAATTCAAATAAGTTGACTTTTGTTTCGTCTGACCATAGTACGCTGTTCCAGTTTTTACGGCACAGGTCTTGTCTGGCAAATTACAACCTTATTGTATATTTTTCTTGCTCACCGGACTGCGTTCATTAATCCGACTTCCTGCAGAATATTTCTTATTGTTCGACTTGTCACTCTAGCACACAATTCATTTTTAAGGCTACTTGATGGCATAAAGAGGTTATTTTTGGAAATTCGAAGTAAATGTAGTTTCATGACTTTTTTCGAATGAATGGGATTGAATACTTTAGTTTTAGAACACTTCATTATCTGTGCAATTTTTCTAATTGATAACCTGTCCAAATTTAATTTAAGAATAACATTTTTTCAGATTCAGTACAATGAACACCACGGTCCATTCTCAAATGATATGATACATATGATATATGTACGTTTTCACGTATAATTAACAGATATAAAAAATCATCTGCAGCTCAAAAAAAATTTGACGTTTATCTTGATACAAATTTCTCTAATATTGACTTAAAGTTATGCTAGGAAATAAAAATTTCTTCGTTTAGACGTTGAGTTAGAACTTATATTAATAATAACGCTCATTCTGTCGTTATCTCACATAATACATATGTATGTACATATATACATAAGTATTATATTTTATTTATTTATTTTTCATCCCTGGATTAAAATGCAATGAAATTAACTCAATAACAACAATGTTTTGTTTATATTTTTTTAGCAACATCAAACCAAATCTCAAAAAGTTGTCATCAAAAATAGATCATAGATTTAACAATGCAGCAAAGCAAGAAATCAATAATTTAATTTTATTAACAAAATGCAATTAAATATTAATTGCAAAATAAACTCACCTTCGTCCGAATCACTCATTTTTTTAATTTCTCAAAAAGTCACCTTTTAACACTATTATTTAAATAATAATACTATTATTTCAATAAATTTTATTTATCTACTGAATATAATACATTTTTTATAAAATAAATATTTCTTAATCTAGTTGTTTTCTCTTATTTTTCCTTTTTTTGCACAAGAAACAGAGACCTGCGCCGAACAATTTTAGCGACAACGGCGGAGGCTCAAAATCGGCCGTTACGTACCGTCTATACTAGCCTTTTTCTTGTTCGCACATGAACAAAACGTCGGCAG